>JABUQX010027309.1:0-5000 GCA_015478945.1 Trachelipus rathkii | reverse complement strand
CATTTATGATGGAGGGGAGTTCCACAAAAGAGAGGTAGCAGGAAAGAAGGAGACACCACATTGAGAAAAACTGGAATTTTCAAAGCTCACACAAAATTCATGCCCAAGCTAAGCTCCCACTTTTGCTACGAAGACGGAGGAGGTGGTGGTGGTATGCGAGTGGTTAACTCCCTAGAGCACCTGTTGTTGTATTACTTATAGTAATAAAAAGAGATAGTTATAAAGTAGGGGACAATTTATTAGTCTCTTAACCTTAGACTCAACCCTATCCAAAGTGCAGGGTGGAACCGGAGCTCCTATAAATGTGAGAACAGAAACTCAATGCAAGGACGAATAAAACCCTTATACAACTGGAGCAAATGTTCGGAAGAAAAAAATTCCCACAACCTGAACAGAAATCCGAGTTTATTTTAGGCCGCCTTGGCAACCTTTGTGATGTGAGGTTTCCAAGACAATTTGTTGTTAATGTTCAGACCAAGAATGTTTATGTTGTTCAAAAGTGAGACTTTAGACCGTCGAAGGAGATATTAAAGTTGAGAGAGAGAGAGAGAGAGAGAGAGAGAGAGAGAGAGAGAGAGAGAGAAGAGAGAGAGAGATTAGTGAAAGAGAGAGAGAAGAGAGCGACAGGACAGAGCCAGCGAGGAGAAGAGAGACGATAGAGAGAGAGAGAGAGAGAGAGAGAGAGAGAGAGAGAGAGAGAGAGAGAGAGAGAGAGAGAGAGAGAGAGAGAGAGAGAGAGAGAGAGAGAGAGATGGGAAGGAGTTTAATTTTTAAAGAGCTAAATTTCACAAGGTTGGTGCTACCCAACCGGGAAATCCCCTCCAGACCTGCAAGAATAGAATCGGAAAGATGAAACCGAGAAGCAACTTTAGATACAAAAGAGGGACCAAATTTGAAATAGTGGATGAATGGAGAGTTGAGTCATCGGCATAAGAGTGAATCCATTCAGAAGTGCAGTTGAGAAGTTCTAAATGAAAAGTAGGAATAAAGATTGGAGATTTGAAGAGAACCCTGAGGAACATCACAATTAATCTCTCCATCAACAAGCTCCGATATGGAACGATCTGAGAGAAAACTCAGACAAGATCAAGCAAAGAGAAGAAGGAAACTCAAAGAAAAGAAGCCTAGAGAGCGGTGACTCATGCTATAGCCTGTCAAAAGCTTTGGATATGTCAAGCTCCACCACACAAGACTCCCCATAGTCTCTAAGGGCAGAGGACCATAAATCAGTGAGATAGGAAAGATTAACGTTGATTCCTCTAGCGTCGGAAAGCCATACTAGAGGATCAGATAAAAAGCAATTCGAAATTTACAGGTGATTCATTAGAAATGAGAGTTAAGGAGTGGTTTCAAAGATTTTAGGACCAGAATACACAGTGCAGATGCCATTAGGATGATAGTTTTGAAGGGATCATAGCGAGGCTACAATTTTGCAGGGATCAGCCTGAACATATGGCATATTTCCCCAGTTGACCAGTTACTGATGAAATGGGTCATTTTAGTTTAACGGCATAGAGAGTAGGAGTTTAATGAGGACAGGAGCCAGCTCAGCAGCACACTCCCGAGAGGAATGCCATCCGAACCACTAGCCTTCCTGACGTTCATAGATCTCAAGATCTCAGCAAGAGGCAAAGGAATTTTTATCAGTTAGAGAACCCAAAGCGTCAAGTACACTTTCGTTAGTTGAAAAACACATCTTAGCCGTCAATAATAATCCCTAAAACGATTTCAGAGTTTGAACGAAAATTTAGCGGAGAGTGGTGGAGAGTGAAAGGTTTATTCCATGCTCCGTTGTATGGAGTGCATTCCCACATTTGGGGGTTTCCGCGTTCCACTCCTTCTTTTGGGTAAGGTTGAGTCTATGGCTAAAAGATTAATAAAACTGTCCCTAACTTTCAACTCCCTTGACCTCGTATCATTATGCGACGTGAAGCTGGTGCACTATTCTCTTACTATAGGCACTCAACGGAGGTTGCTCGAGAGAAATCGATCTTTCACATTCCTCCACCAATGGCGTCGCTCTCATTCCACAAGGGTGCCCCGCTCTTCTCATGAATTCCCGTAGGCTTCGTTGAAATTGGGAACCAAAATCCATTTCGTTTGGTGGATCCTTCTTTTCCCATACCTCTCTCTTTGCAACTCTCTGCCTTCATCTTTTTTTTTCCTTGCTGATATTTAATCTCCCTTTCTATATCCTCTACCTGCGTCACCTAGAGAGATACCGCTAGGCGCTAGGGATTGTTGGTGGGTAGGGTTCCATTTATTTTTTATTTTGTTTCTTATTATTCTTCCTTCTCTTGAAAAAAGACTTCCGTCAACGTAAGGGTGATCACCATTGATAATATATATATATATATATAATATATATATATATTATATATATTATATATATATATATATATATATATTACTATATATATATATATATATATAATATATATATATATATATATTATATATAAAATATATATTATATAGCTAATATTATATATATATATTATATATATATATATTATATATATAATATTATATATATATATATATATATATATAATATATATATATATATATTATATATATATATATATATATTTATATAATATTAATATATAATATAATATATATACTATAATATAATATATTATATATATATATATATCTATTATATTATATCTAATAATATATATATTATTAATATATATATATAAATATACAAGATATATAAATAATATATATAATCATATATATATATATATATAATATAATATATTATTATATATATATTATATATATATATATTAATACTATATATATATCAGATAATAAATATATATATATAGTATATATTATATATATTATTATATGTATATATAAATATAATATATATATATATATATTATATATATAATAATATATAATAATATATATTAATATAGCTATATATATATTATTATATATATAACGGTATATTTTATCTATGGCTTCTTCTTGTGAGTATAAGACTAATTGCAACATAAAATTTTATGATTAATACCCTTAAGAATTTGAAAATAAATGGGAGAGGAGAGTGAGAGACAAGAAATAGAAGAAAAGCTCCCTCAAATCTCCTAACTCGTCCTGGATAAAACAAGTGATAAATATTGACAATTGATAACGATCAATGATAATGATAATGAGGATGAATAATGATAATTAAATAATAATAATAATAATAATTAATAATAATAATAATAATAATAATAATAATAATTATAATAATTAATAAATAACTAAATAAAAACAAAATAAATAATAAATAATAGATAAATATAAATATATAAATCAATAAATAATAATAATACACATTTAAATAATCGGAGATTTTCATAATCAACCAATAAATATGTAATAATGTCTAATACTCAATAGATACTTACCCCAAAAATTTGTGGACCGGATATACACCACATAAAAAGGCGTAATTATCAAACCTAATATATAATTATAATGTCAAAACCATTAATAATAATTAATAATTAATAATATAAATAATTAATAATAAAAATCTATTAAAAATTATTACATAATCATAAATCTATCAATAAATATTAATTATAATGATAAGAAAAATATAATAAAATAAAAGAGTTACTAAGCTCACCGAATAGCTTCACATATTTTTCCAAGCCAATTTAGGGCGAATTTAATGATATGAATATCTCTTTCTAAATATTCAAGGAGAATAAAATATTCTCTCTCTCATCTACTCTCTCATAACTCTCTTTCTCTCTCTCTACTCTCTATCTCTCCTCTTCTCTCCTCTCTCTTCTCTCTCTTCTCTCTCTTTTCTCTCTCTTTCTCTCTCTCTCTTCAGCAACTGGGATCTCATTGTTTTTGCTCCCATTTGTATTTTGTCTCTTTTAAATTTGTTCGTTAAAATTATTATTTGTCAATAAAAAAGTTATTCTTGCATATTTCCCCCCTCTACCTCCCCTGCATTTCTCCCTCACTCTGTCTCTTTCTCAATATTCCTTAGGGTTATCTCTCTCTCTTCTCTTCGTCTCTCCTCTCTCTCTCTCTCTCTCTCTCTCTCTCTCTCTCTCTCTCTCTCTTCTCTCTCTCTCTCTCTCTCTCTTCTCTCTCTCTCTCTTCTCTCTCCCTTATTTTCGCTCTGCTTTTCTCCCTCTCTTCCCGATTTATCTTGCAAGATGAAAGCGTCCTATAAATATTGGGTTCCTTTTAATACCCGCGGGAAGATTAGTAATCTATGGATTGGGAAAAGAAAGGGGAAGATTTTGAAAGTTCGATAGAATTTAGAAATGTAATGAATTAGAGATTAAATTGAGATCATATATAATAGAATAACCTAGGTTATTATTTAGTGTATATAGGTGTAAATTATTTTTAAATAACTAAATCCAATATTAAATAGTAGGGTACTCATATATACCATTATATAATAATAAGTTATTATCTAACTCTTACTCCTCTATATATATAATATATATATAACTAAAGTATAATATCTATATATATATAAATTATATACTATATATATATTAAGTATAATTATCAATAGAGTATACGCACAATAAGTAATAATCTCAATAAATATATTTACTATAAGATATATAATAATAATGAAGTGATATAAATAAATAGATTATAGGTGCCTTATATATATATAATAGTATTATATGAATAATCGTTATACTTATAAATAATATAAATACATAAAATTTGTAGTATAGTAATCATATAGAGTATAAATAATTCACATAATAAATAATTTTGTAGTGTTTGGTAATATATATAATATAAGATATATATGTACTTATCTATCACAAAATTATATTTCCTAAATCAAATGAAAGAATAGTTTTTAAAATACATTTAAAATAAATAAATTATACTACTAATATTAGTTATAAATATGCATATACTATATTTATACATTTATATATTACTATATATACACTGAAAGAAGGAAATGATTAAGCTGCTTGCCAGAAGTAATAACT
>JABUQX010027308.1:57500-60361 GCA_015478945.1 Trachelipus rathkii | reverse complement strand
TTAAATTTATTAATAAATTGCTTCTGTGATCCCGGTATCATTGTAACCAAAAATTTTTCAAAGTATACCGATTTAGTTAAAACCCATATGAGTAAAGTACCTTATAATTGGGCTCGCCCCTTAAAATTTCCCTATATCATTTAAATAATAGTAAAGTCTGAGTTTGAGACTCTGGGTTGCCTGTACCCTAAAAATGGGTTAGGGCTGGAGCCCCCCTTTCATTTTTGTCAATTTTCCACATATTCTTTTTTTTTGCATCCCGTACTCATTGTAAACATTTTATGAAATATGGCAATTTCACATACTAGTATATATATATATACTTATATATATATATATAGTATTATATATATTATATATAATTTATTATATATATATATATTATTTATATATTATGATATATAATTATATATATATATATATATATTATATATATACTAGATACTTATATATATATATTTGTTATAATATATTAATTGTTTAATATAATTATAATTTTATATTCTTTATGTCAATGAAAGTGTATACACTTTACGGCTATTTATCAGTGTAGCTTTGAAACAATAAAATTCAGCTATTTTCCTGTAGTTATGGTTATTATTGGGGCTAATTTTGTTAAAATTTGACATTGGTCAAAGTTATAAACATATTATAATATATTAAATCACATGCAAAATAGGCCTAAATTTAGGATTCCTATTAAATTTTTCCGCATCCATTAGTTGCAGTGCTGTTACAGGTCGGATTATTAATGGGCAATGTCCCAACTTCATCTTCCATTATTAAATATCATGGACTCTCTGAATCGAAAGGTCAAGATTTTTGGGTCAGTTGACCCCTTGTCTTTTCAAATTAAAACTTCAACATATTATGTTTCATAGTTACTCTACGAGCACAATTTTTATATCAAAATGATCAGAAAAAATTACAGAGTCTGTTGATTGTTGCTGAAATTGACAATTATCTTTAATTAAAAAGTTACATTTATTATATATTTCTCTATCTGAGTAAGAGGCACGCGTATCAAACATGTGATGAGTTGCGAAAGGCTGCAATTATAAACTTTCAGTAATTTTCACAGTAAATCTATATTGATTTATTCAATAATTTTATTTATTTAATATATACTTTTAAATTTACTATCTTTTGATATTAAATTTATAGTCATAACATTAATAATTCAAATTGATGTTTTATTAACTAATTACTCGTCGCTAACCACTTCGGCATTTTCTCTATCGAGTATAAAGCTATACGGTTCTTGTTGTGCACGAATTTTCTTGGAATACAGCAGTACAGTAGCTTTACTTTTTTTGTGTTGTGCAACTTTTCTCGAAATTGGTAACAACTCTTATGGCAGGAAGAAACATTTTAAGTGCTCATTAGAACTTTGTGGAAAATTCCTAGTAAAAGAGGTTAAAATATAAAAAGTAGGTTAAAATATAAAATGTCTTTCTCCTTCATCAACATTGCATCTACTTTAATCAGCAAATTTGATGATTTTCTTTGGCGTGTTCTTAGAAGAAGCTCTATAAAGGGTAATTGTTTAGTTATGCTTTGCGGACAAAAACGATAGAAATTCCTTTAACGCATTTGGTCACCTTCTTTTCTTTAGGGTTTATTAAAAGCTTCAGTTTTAATTCGTTTAGTTTAATATTTTGATAATGTTGTGTTTTTGTTGATTTAGCCCCTCTTCAGTCCGCTGTTCAGTTAAGAAGATCTTGTGAAATTAGCCCACATTTCATAACATAAGTTATAGGTTTTTCCTATATAATGTCCGTGATTTGAATTATTTCGATAGCGCTTTACTTCTTTTAACAGGTGGTTTTTAGAACAAAATCAATCATTTGTGCAAATCACCTTTTCAACTCTTTTTAATTCGTCTTTAAATCTAGTGTCCAGTTTAATGTGTAGGTTGGAGATCTTCGAGGTTTTTTTGACTATCTTTCTTTCTACTCTTTTTCGAAAAGCTTGAAAAGTATATTTCACTCGTCTTTTTTTAAAAACACAATGTAACTGATTTTTAAGAAAATTTTTTTACACATGCAACTACTTTGACTTTCAATGTAAAAACTTATTTTTAGCATTGCAAAATACAAAAGATGTAAAGTTTCCATTTGGAAAAAAATGAATAAACAAACTTAATTGAAAATCAGAAAATAAAACGTAGAAAATATCCAAAATTCACAAGAAAAATTTTGCATGTTTTTCACTAGAATTTAAGTTATATTATATTCGTCTACATCATCAAAAAAAAAAAAAAACATTTTTATTAATATTAATTTGTATATGACTTATTGTCAGTCGAACCTGTCTAGTACAAAATCGAATTTTGTCAACAAAATCGTAAGGATTCTGGAATTTCCAAAGCAACTTCCTTTTAATTACGAAAAAATTTTTTTTTTTGAAAGAAAGAAGATTTGAAGATGAGGTATTTGTATTATAAAGACGGAAAAATAAAGTTAATAAATAAAAATAAAAATATAAAAGTCTTACTGCGTGGGACTTTCGTTTGTGAAATCAGAATTATACTTTTTTCGTCGTTTTCCTTCCATAGGAAACGAGTATTATAGGCATGAAATTATATATTTATGGTTGTAAATATCAGTTATGTTCCCATGTAGATATACTATATATATATATATAATATATATTTTATATATTATATATATATATTATATTATTATATATATTTATATATTATTATAATTATAATTTATATATATAGAGATAATTATTATTATATTATATATTAGTATATATATATATATATTATATATATATAATATATATAATTTATAGTATTATAATTTATATATTTATTATAGATATTATATTATATAATATCTATATATATTTAT
>JABUQX010027308.1:0-52500 GCA_015478945.1 Trachelipus rathkii | reverse complement strand
ATTTGTTTCTTGCTTTCATTTTAATTCTTTGCCTTTCTGTGATGAGAGCAGACACCAATATGAACTAAAGTAAAGGTTTTTGGAATTGTCTTCCTATTGAGACACTTCGTGTCTTAAAAGATAGACTATTCCTACAAATTAATATTAATGGTAATTATTTATAATTACTATTATATAATAATAATTATATATTTTATTATGTTCATTTATATTTTGTACTTTTTGTTGTTTGTATTTTATATTATTTCATTATTTTATTATTGTTCTTGGTGATTATTTTATTAGTATATTTTATTATTTATTATTATTATTTTATTTATATTATTCTTAATATTATTTTTAACATTTCTATTTCTTATTTATATTATTCTTATTTGTATTATCTTATTTTATTATTATTATATTATTATTATTATATTATAATGTATTATTATTCATTAATTATTGATTTTAATATTATTTTATTTTATTTTTATCTTATTATTATTATTATTTTTAATTATTATTATTATTATTATTATTATCTTATTATTTTATATTATTATATTTTATTTTTTATTATTTTTTATTATATGTATTGGATATTATTATTATTAATTATTATTATTATTTATTATTATTATTATATTTTATTATTCTTTTGTTTTTATTGTTCACTTAAAGATTTCTTTTATTTTTGTAGAGATATGATTATATCTATTTATTATTTTTTTTTGATTATTCATTTTATTATTATTGCTTTCGCACATTTGTTAAATTTAGGAAGTCTCTAGCAGTATAAGTTATTGTTATTGTTTCAATGAAAATTGATATTATTTATTTCTTCCGTCATAACTGGTGGCCATTTTTTCCTTTTAGTGGTCTTTTGAAGGATATAATATTATTAATCGAAATTGTGCATACAATGTCGATAACGTTGTTACATTCAAGGTTCGCACCATGTTTCGTAATACAAATCATTTTTCAAAGTCAGAATGATTTATAATAAAAAATAAACGAGTAAATTTTCAATAAAATATATTGGAAAAAAATTTCGAATCAACTTTAATACACGATACCTTTCTCAAAATTCTCGTAAATAAAAATTCCAATATTCTAATGAACAACGGTTTTTTTTCATCCATGCTTCATTACCTTATTCAATTTATATTATATACTGTATATATTTAACTTTTAATCATATAAACTTTCTTTCTATTTTCTATATATTATATATATATTTCTATTATATGATAATTTATTATAATATATTATTTATATTTATTATATATATATTATATAGATTATATATCATATATTATATTATATATTATTATTTATTAATATATTATAATATATATTATAATTTAAAAAAAAATTTTCGGGGGTTATTCATAACCCCGGAAGGGATCTACTGGGTCTATATACTAATATAGATATAAATATATATACGTTGTATATATATATATATAATATATATGATATTACATTATATATATATATACTAAAATAAGATTAATATACTATATACTATATATAGTAATTATATAATATATAGTATATATATACTATATATTATATACTAATATATATTATCTATTATATATATATATATCTAATATTATATATATATTTAGTATATATATATATATATATATAATATATATATTATTATATAGATCTTATATATATTATAATATATTATATATATAGAGAGTGTATATTATTATATATTATATTATTATATTATATGATAAGACTAATATATATAGTTATATATATTATATAATAATTATATATTATAATATATATATATTATTATATATATTAAATTAAAGTATAATAATAAAATATATATTATATATATAATTTAAATTATTTATTATATAATATATATTTATTATAATTATATATATATTATTATATTATAATATATATTATATAATAGTATTATATATATATATTTTATATTCCACTATTCATTGGCTGCTTTCAGCTGGTCGCGAGAGGTCTACCGCGTTGAGATTTGCTGAAAGCAGGAAAGTGTTGAATTTGTGAATGTCTTCATTATGCCAGAACTTGGATTGGGTCAAACCCAAGCAAATTAGTAATGTAGAGAAGAAATATAATAAGATATATATATACACAATAATAATATATAATATCATATAATAATATATAATATATATAATATATAATAAAATAATATAATATAATAATAATAAATTATAATAATATAATAATAATATAAAAAATATAATAATACAATATAATTATAAATTAAATATATATATAATAATAATAATATTATATAAAATAATTAATAATATAATAATATATATAATTAATATAATATTAATATCAATAATAATAATTATGAGTATATATATAATAACTATATTTTCTTTAATATATAATAATAATATATATATAATATAATCTACAATAATATATAATAAACAAGATATAAATGAGATAATTATAAAGCAAACAAAGATGAGTTACAGGTTGATACGTAATAATATAATAACAAGGTAATAATATGAATTATCTATCGACCCAATAGACCGATAATATAGTTATATATAATATAATAATAATAATATTTATTAATATTATAATAATATATAAATGATAATTTATAATAGTATATATAATATATAATAATAAATATTGACATAATTCTAGTAGTCATATAATAAAAATAAAGAATAATAACTTTTATAATATAATAATAATAATAATATTAGATAATATTAATATATAATAATAATAATAATAATATATATATAATATAATAATGAAAATATTATAATAACACAATAATAATAATAATATATAATCATAATATATGAATACCGTATTGTAATAATCTAGTATAATCTGTGGTTAAGATTTAATAATTTAATCTAATATAATTAATAATATATGTTAATGGCATTAGCCAATAGATGACTAAAACTTGATATATAATAATATATAATATAATTAAATAATATAATATAATAATATAATATAATCATAATATAATAATATATATAATATAATAATAATTAATAATATAATCATTAATAATTAATAATTATCTTTATATGATATTTGTACAATTGAATAAAATCATTAGTTTATTTTAATAGTTTATATATTACAAGTAACATGATTTTTATAATACTGTAAACAGAAACTATATCCAGTTTTTCTTCATTATAATATATATAATAATTAATAATACATAAATAATTATAATAATATATATAATATATATAAATATAATAATAATATAATAAGTAATTTAATAATAATATAATAATATATAATAATAATATAATAATTAATTACATAAAATAATTAAATATGCCTTCTTAATTTATTATGATATTCACATGTAAAACTAATAACTAGTTACTAACTTATATAATAATCAATAGTAATAATAAAAACATAAAAATAATAAAAATTAAATATAACACATAATAATAATAATAATATAACATAATATAATCATAATATAATATAATATTTAATATACTATATATATAATATAATAATATAATATATAATATCATAATAAAATAATTATATAATAATATAATAATCATAATATATTAATAATATATATATTATATAATATAATATTAATAATAACTATTAAATACTTTATATAATTATATAAATAATAATATAATATAATATAATATATAATATAATAATCTAAATAATATCATAATAATGTATAATATAATATATAATACTATGATAATAATAATATATTGATAATAATATAATAATAATAATATACTATAATTAATAATAATATATTAATAATATATATTAAATATATAATTATAATAATATATATAATATTATCTGATTAATAGTAATAACATAGTAATTTATAATAAAATCAAAGTATTACGTATATATATAATAAAAATAATTATAATTCATTGAAACATCTAGGTAATAAATAATAATTAATAATATAATATAATAAGAATAATATAATAAATAATAATAACTAAAATAATATATTAATAATAATAATAATAATAAATAATAATATTAATTAATATTTAATAATAAATATATAATAATAATGAATAATAATATAATAATTATAATAATAATAATATACTATATATAATAATAATAATATACAATAATATAATTAGTATAATAATAATAATATATAATATATAATAATATTATAATATAATAATTAGTATAATAATGTAATAATGATAATCATAATATAAAAATAATTAGTAATATAATAATATATCGTATACATCATCATATGTAATATATGAATTGTAATAATCATACTATTAATTAATAATAATAATATAATAATATAAATATAATTATAATTATTTTATAATTAATTATATAAATAATATAATAATATAGTTTAACACTATAGTCTAATAATAAAAAAATATAATGTAATAGTATAATATAATAATTAATAATATAATATAATAATAAAATATATAATAATTAATATATAATATAATTAATATATATTATATAAATAATTAATATACTATAATAAATTATAATATATAATATTGAATAATAATATAATATTTAATATTATAATAATGATAATATAATTATAATAATAATAAGATTAATAATAATATAATAATCATATATAATAATATAATAATACTATAAAATATTATATATATATAATAATATTAAATATAACAAATTTAATATACTGATATTAATAAATATAATAATAATGAATAATAATAGATATTATATATATAATAATAATAATAGTAATAATAAATAATTTAGTTTATAAAATAATATAATATAATAATATTAATAATATAATAATAATAATATATAATATATATAATCAATTATATAATATAATAATATATATAATACTAATTTGAGCTGTGCATAGGAAGATTATATTAATAGCATAATAAATTGAAATAAAAAAAATATAATAATACAATGATCATATTTTTATTTAATAATAAAAAAAGAGAGAGAAGAAGAAGAGAAGAGAGAGAAATAAGAAGAAGAGAAGAAGAAGAAGCAGAAGAAGAAGAGAAAGAAGAAGAGAAGAAAGAGAAGAAGAGAGAAGGAGAAGAATACAGATACAGAACCGATATGTAGACCTTTCATCATCAAGGGCTAGTCTAGGGAGAAGAGGGTTCCGGCCTGAGCCGGTATAATTAACCCTCCCTAGCGCGTGAACATTCAACTGTTTTACAATTAGATGATAGTGTGATAATGGGACTTACCGACTTAAACGTATTAGAACTTAACTCTAAGAGGTAATATGCAAACGTTTTCAATATAAGTTCGAAACCCATGAAATTCTTTTTAGATATTTTTTAAGATTTATTGAATCTCAAGTTTTTATTTCTTAGTCACATATATTTAGTGTTTAACAAGTTGATTCATTGAATAAAAATTCCAAACAATTTCCTTAAAGTTGTTTATCTAACGTTTTTCTTGAAAAATCATGGTGCCGTTTTACCTATTTAATAGAGAGACTGATTCTCTTCTCAATTACATCGTAGGTGATAATTCTGATCAATATTTGATTGCATCTTATATATGTTTTTGCCGTTACTTCGTACTACTGATGCTTTGCTTATTTAATCTTTCAGGATGCGAAAATTTAAATATATTTTGATACTTCTATTTTTCCCTCAATTCAATTGGATCTGGTTTGATCTTCAATTCAAGTATCTTGGTATGACTCTCAATTCAAGTGTATATGGTTTCACCTTCAATTCAATTGTATCTGGTTTGCCCTGCAATTCAAGTGTATTTGGCTTGACCCTCGACTAGCAAAGACTTACAGTCCACTCAAGGTAGTCTGAGGCGATTGAGGTCACGGTTCGTACGTGTATAATTAAACTTCTAACGGTGAACCAAAAATGTTATAAAATTGTATTGTAGTGTGATCATGATGTCACCGGCTGTGTAGATGCTTGAAATACAATCTAAAGTGTGGACATCCAAAATGTTTATTAAATTTAGACAACAGTCGTGATTATTGATCATTCCTTGTGTAACTTGAAATAACCTCTTAAGTGGATGGACCCATCAAAATTGTTATACCAAATATTTATGATATGTGATCGATTTTGATGTCACTGGTTTAGAACGTTAGAAATAACCCTCTACGGCGGTGAACATCAAAGCTGTTATTACCAAATTAAGATGTAGTTGATTCATGCTAACCACGACTTAGAGCGTTAGAACACGTACATTTGCCGGTAATTTACCTCTAAGGGTAACATTAAACTTTCAATATTAATCGGGCCCAATTCTTTTAACTGTCTTTTAACATTTATCATGATCTCATAGTTCGTTTGATGTCACCTTATCTAAATCCTATCGTTTTAATAAAGTAAGACTCGGTATGAGTTGAAGTCGAAACCATTTCTAGTGTTTATCTAACTTTTCTTGATAATCGATGTTGCCCGCGTTACTATTCATAAGGGATTTCCACTTCATTACATCGTCTGTGAAAAGAATTCTTGCTATATTGGTTTGAAATCCGTTGATACAAAAATTTGCCATTAAAACTTCGTGTAACTTACTCATATCTAAGATTGCCTGTCATATATTTTCAATTTATTTAGTATTTTGAGATTCTATTATTTTCCTTCAGTCTTGCTGTTTCTAAGAATGCTATATCTAATTCGCGTAGGTCGTTGTCGTTGACTTCCTCTCATTCTGTTTATTTGGTTGCCCTTCTGTGACATTCTTATCCCAATTTATAATAAGTAATGTCAATATTAATATGACGTATGGACTACCTGTACAATACCGCCCCCCCCCCCCTCTTCAGCATGGGATAATACTCGAGTTTACTCGCAAGAGGACAGTATTAATATATTTTACTAATTTCTCATAGAGAAGATTAAATCTGGCGAACTGAAGCTCGCCAGATAAATTATTGAAATATTAATTAAGAACTACGACACTTGTTCGAAACGTTACCTGCTTAATTAATTAATAGATCCGAGATCCTTTTACTCATGACACTTGATAAAACCTGAGTCATCTATTTTTAATGATATTTCACTGTTCTCTCCCAAAATGTATAACCTAAATTACATTGCTTATCCGTATAATTTATTTTGCCATGTTTTTTGACCATTTCACTTGTTCCAAATCGCTTTGGAGTATTGATTAGTCTTCTAATTATATGCGATTTCAGTTTCGTATATAGCAATTTTCGAAAATATTGCCTAAAATATTATTATCAATGTTTTAAATATATAATGAACAGTATTGGACCCCAGGACAGACCTTGGGGTTACCCTAATACTTCGCCAATCTGGCATTGCACATTCAATAACGAGTCGTTGTAGTCCCCCCCGGGTCTCCAATAACCCAATTTTGATCATTTAAGTCTTCCTGGATCCATGGATCTAAGCTTTTCCTAAGCTTTGATGAAGGACGGTATCAAAGTTTTTGAAAATCTAGGTTAACATCAAAGTTTATGTTATCTAACATGTAAAACCACGATTAGAATTCTAGTAAATTTGTAGCTTCTATTTTTTCTAACCCACCGTGTTGCATTTTTGAACATCCCATGATCTTCAAGTGTGCATTAATTTTGTTTAGTATTGCTTCAAATTTTGCACTATAGAAGTTAAGCTAATTGGTCTGTAGTTATTCGGGAGCTTACTATCTCCTTTTTTGAAAATAGTAGTTACTGTATATTAGCAAGTATAAAAATAATGAGGTACTAAGCCTTCTTGTAAAGACTTATTGAAAAGCATCGTCATAGGTTTTACTAATATAACTTTTCGAATTTTTTAGATGCGTCGGAAAAAAATCCATCTGGTCCAGGTTATTTTATTTATTAACAGTTTTTCAATTTGGAAAGCAACTTCCTCTTCCATAATTTCAAATGTATCTTAAATACTGTCAGCCGAAAATACCGTACGTTTTTCATGTTAGGAACACTATCTAGATTTTCTTTAATGAATACTGAGGAGAATAAATTATTTAAAATGTTTGCCACATCGGCATTATTCGACTTTAGGTTTCCATTATTGTCTAGTAGTGGTCCAACTGATTCCTTCATGGAACTTTTTGTTATTGAGGTAATTGTAAAACTTTTCAGTGTTAATTTTACTTCCGGGCAATATTAATTTCATAGTTTCTTTTATAGCATCTAACTAGTGTTTTGAAGTTTTGACGCCAAACTTTGAAATTATTATTATTTTCAACTGAGGGAGAAGACTTCCAAAGTTTATAAGCCCTATTTCTATTCTTTAAAGAATTTTTAATTTCATTGTTCCACCATCTTGGCTTCGAATTCCTTTCATATTATATTTAACAAAGACCTTTTTTTTGTTTTTAAATATTTGCTGAAAAGAGCCCCACATTATATTAGCATTTTCCTTTAATATTTCATCCCAACTACAAATTGATAAGCTGTCCTTAAAAAAATAAAAATTTGCTTTTTTAAAATCTGGAATTTTCAAATATTTGTTGTATATTTTCTTTTCAATGTTAATGGTAAATTTAATAATGATAGGATCACTATTTTCAGTAGGTATAATAATTTCATAATTTCATACCAAGGTCAAGTGACTCACTATTAATAGGTTCAAAATATTGTATCCCCTCGCTTCTCAATCAATTATTTTAAAAAGAAAACTATCATCCAAGAAATTTAACAATCGATTTCCTTCCGCATCTGCATCTGCATCAAGTAAATAATAGTTGATATTTGGACAGTTACAATCCACTACAATTATTGCATACCTTTCGGAAATTTTGCTTAATTCTGAGTACAAAGGCAGATCAATTACTGTCGGTGAGGACGGTGTGTGTGTGTGTGTGTGTGTGTGTGTGTGCGCGTAGGTGTGTGTGTGTGTTTGTTCGACGATAAACATTAATTAAATTCAAATTTATATTCAAAGTTTCTATTTTAACTCCAAGGATATCAATTTCATTAACATCAACTAATTCTAGCTTATAATTTGATATATAATATATAATATATATATATAATATCATATATATATATATATATAATATATATATATATTATATATATATATATATATATATATATATATATATATATAATATATATATATATATATATATATATATATATATATATATTATATATATATATATATTATATATATTATATCTTACATATAAATTATTACGCCTCACCCTTCAGTATTGTTTCTATCTTTGAAAAATAAATTACAACCGTTAATTTGATATTCTGAAATCAAATCATGATCTTTAAAGTTACACCAAGTTTCCGTGAATGTTACTATATCATAGTTTTATATGTAAATAATAGATTTAAACTAATTTAGTTGGTTTCCAATGCTCCTTGCGTTAAAATAAATCGCCTTCATTTACAAATGTCGAGCGAGAACTTTGACCTTCCCGAAAAACCTGCTTCTGGCAGATTATCTCTTTGTGTATTATCATAACTTCAGTGTCCAAGAGTCGAATCAACCTTGCATCACCAACATCATTGAAATGAGCCCCATCCCTTCCAAAAAATAATTTTGATTAATAAAACAATCCCATAAATTAGCAAAGGAAACGCTTTCATCCTTGTAAATTTCTCCAGTCTGGTGTTGAAGAATATTATTTTGCAGGAAGATTTTAAGTCCATTAAGCTACAAGGCAAAATTTGAAGCACAAAACGTTACATATTATTCTTTCATTTTTCTTAATTAGTCCGCTCTATATGCTGATTAATTCGTTGATCGCATTTTCTTATTTTGTATCTTCATTCGATCCAACCATGACAAATACTAGATTATTTTTATCTTTAACTTATAAAGCTTTTAAGTCGTTTTCTAAATCTTAGATTGTTCCCCTGAAACGCTTCAATATTTTCTTTTTGTAGGATTAAGAAGAAGAACTAAAATACTAAAGAGCACCGATTAGCAAAGACTTTACAGTCCATTCAAGGCTAGTCTGTTAGGTATTTTTGTTTATTTAATGTGTTGGATGTGTCCACTGTCTTAAAACAAATCTGTTATGTATTTTTGAAATAGGTATATTAGTTTACCTATTTCAATTTGAACACCTAGTGGAGATATGCTTCTAGAAGAAGAAGAAGAAGAAGAAGAAGAAGAAGAAGAAGAAGAAGAAGAAGAAGAAGAACTACAGAACTACAGAACTACAGAACACCGATTAGCAAAGACTTTACAGTCCACTCAAGGCTAGGATGTAGTATTTTTGTTATTTAATTTGTTTTTTATACTGTTATTAACAAAACCTGTTATGTATTTTTTGAAATAGTATATTATTTTACCTATTTCTATGTAACATATGAGTCTGCTCACTTAGAGCAGATCTGCTTCTAAGCAACAAACATCATAGTATGTAAAGTATTTTTTGTTTATTTATTGTGTTGGATGTCCACTGTCAATTGTGGCACAGTGAGTTTGCCACCAGAAATAGTTTATGGTTACTAAGCATCAAACATCATAGTGCTGCAAGTGGGTGAAATTGGATTTTTTATCCTACTCAGTGTGATCGATAGATCACCGTCTCTAGGAACAGATATGTCTATGCGTGGAAAACATACAAAGCCATCAATACAGTTAATTCAGCATGAGCGATTAAGATTCACAGTCTTAGAATAGATGATGATCTATTACTACAGTTATTCAGTTACAGTTTATTTGTTACAGGATGTTCTATGTTCTAAAGCTATTTATTTACAGGTTAAGGAGAAAGTTGACGATTGAATGATATCACCATCCTATTAAACGGATACTTTGCAAGGCCATGAACATCTAAGCTACTTACAAGCCGTAATTCTTTTTAAGATGTACTATTACTTTTTCTAAATGATTTCAATTTTTTTC
Organism: Trachelipus rathkii; assembly: GCA_015478945.1. Classification (NCBI taxonomy): domain Eukaryota; kingdom Metazoa; phylum Arthropoda; class Malacostraca; order Isopoda; family Trachelipodidae; genus Trachelipus; species Trachelipus rathkii. Next base: position 41,662 of record JABUQX010027308.1, on the reverse strand, counting down.
TTAGTTTGATTTTACCATATTCAGGAAACTACTAATTCTTGTATTTTTGAATAAAGTAAAATCGAGTTGAATTGACGTTCACCGACCAATATCCCCTTAAAGTTTTTATCTAACTTTTTCTTGAATGAATCGATGTATAAGCGCTGCTCACTGTTTCATAGAAAGACGTATTCCACTTCTCGATGACTCAAAGTGAAGAAATTCTTTCTATATTTGTATTGAAATCCGTTTATGACAAAGTATATGCCCATTACTTTTCGTGTTACATCATTAAATTATATCTGAAGAATTTCTGTAAATCAATATTGTCAAATTTATTTAATATTTTGGAAAACTTCTATTACTTTTCTCTCAATTCTTATTGATCTCTAAAGAAGGATAATTCTAATTCAACGATAGATCGTTGCTCGTATGATTTACCTCTCAATACATGGATTAATTTAGTTGCCCTTATTTGAATTCTTTCAATTTTTTATGTCTTTTTTGGACGTATGGACTCCAAAACTGCACTGGGTATTCTAGATGAGGTCTAACTAATGTTTTATAGAGAGCAAGAATTATTATTTTTAGATTTATTTCGAAGTTTTCTGGAATAAATTCTAGAGCTTTATTTGCTTTTTTTAACAGCTTCAGCACAGTGTTTGGCAAACTTTAAATCCTTATTAATAATACTCCTAAATCCTTTTCCTCATTGACAATTTTATAACTGAGTCATCTTATTTGTAATCATATTCATTGTTCCTACTCCCAAAATGTATAACTTACATTTATCGCGTATTAAATTTCATTTGCCATGCTTTTGACCAATTTACAATCTTGCTTTAAGTCGCTTTTGAGTAAATTGATAATCTTTCTTCACATATTATGCGATTTTCCAAGTTTCTTATCACCGGCCAAATTTTCGAAATATTGCCTAAAATTTTATCATCATATGTCATTTAATATAATAATAAACAGTATTGGACCTAGGACAGATCCTTGGGTACACAACTAATAATTCATCCAATCTGAGCATTCACCACTGATAACGACTCTCGTTGTTGTCGATCCGAAAGCCCAATTTTTAATCCAATTAAAAGTCTTCTCGAAACCATGACTCTAATCTTTTCCAAAATCTTTGCATGAGGGACAGTATCAACATGCCTTTTGAAAGTCTAAGTTAAATGACATCGAAGGATTCATAATTCATCTACATCGTTAATAACCAACATTAAAAAATTCTAGCAAGTTTGTTAAGCATGATCTATTTCTTCTAAAACAGTGTTGGGTATTCTTGAGCAATCCATGATCTTCAAGATGCTGCAACTAACCCATTAGTTAGTATTGCTTCAAAATTTTACCACCTATAGAAGTCAAGCTAATTGGGTCTGTAGTTATTCGGAACCTTACGATCTCCTTTTTTTTGAAAATGGGATTTATATTAGCAACTTTGAAATCCTTTAAAGACTTTGCTGAAAAGCATTGTCAAAGGTTTCACTAATATGTCTTTCAAATTTTTGAGATGCATTGGATAGTATCCATTTGGTCCCAGGGTGTTTTATTTATTAATATTTACAATCTGGAAAGCAACTTCCTCTTCTAGAATTTCAAATGTACCTAAAATGTTGTCTGCATGAAAATTCCCTTATGTCTTTCATGCTAAGCAGGCTATCTAGAATTTACTCTTTCGTAAAAACTGTATGAGAAAAAATTAGTTTAAAATGTTTGCCATTCTACAGCACTGTTTGACTTAAATTACCATTAATGTCCAGTAAAGGTCCAATTGATTCCTTAGTGGAACTTTTGTTATTAACATATTTGTAAAACTTTTTAGGATTAATTTTACATTCACGAGCAATATTAATTTCATAGTTTCGTTTATAATATCTAATTAATCGTTTGCAGCTTCGATGACAAGCTATGTAACTATATTATTTTCCACTGAAGGAGACGACTTCCATAGTTTATAAGCTCTATTTTTTCTTTTACTTAAAGAATCTCTAATTTCATTATTCCAACATCTTGGCTTCGAATTTGGTAAAAGTTCTTTTCATTTTATATAGAACAAAATTTTTTTCTTTGTCTTTAAATATTTGTAGAAACGTATCCCACATTATATGACCATTTCCTGTTAATATATAATCTCAATCATAGAGAGATAAACTGTCTTTTAAGCCATTAAAATTGGCGTTCTTAAAATATGGAAATTTCAAGTAATTGTTGTGTATTTTGTTTTCAATATTAATGGTAAATTTAATTATGTTTGATCACTTTTACCAATGGGTTCGATAACTTCAAAAACTTATCAAATTCAATTGACTCACTAAATAATAGATTCAACATATCATTTCGCCTTGTAGGGCAATCATTTATTTTGAAAAAGGAAATTATCTCCTAAGAATTTTTAGTTAATCAGTTTTCTTCCGGTATCTGCCATTTCAAGTAAATTATAGGGCCCCCGATATTTGGGACAGTTAAAGTCTCCATACAATTTTTTGATGAACCCTTCTGAGGACTTTGCCCTCAATTCTTTATTACAAAGCTGGCATCTATTACGATTTGAGAACGGAAGGATGGACGATAGACATTTATTAGGTTCAATTTTATATTCGATGTTTCTATTTAAACACCAAGTATATCAATTTCATTAACATCAGCTAATTCCAGCTGAGTACTTATATATATATATATATATATTATATATATATATATATATATATATATATATATATATATATAAGTTAAAAAAACATATATATATATATATAATATATATATAATAATATATATATATATATATATATTATATATATATAGATATTATTTAATGTAAATTCATAACGCCACCCACTTCCTTATTGTTTCTATCCTTGAAGTATATTTATAGCCATTAATTTTGAAATTCGAAACCAAAATCCACGATCTTTAAAGTTTGGCCCATGTTTTGTAATTGTAATTATTAATTTCGTAATTTTCTGATAGTAAAACAATAAGCTTTAAATTCATATATTTGTTTCGGATATTCTTGCGTTAAAAGATACCGCTTTCATTTCGCACATATCGAGCGAGGACTTGAACCGTTCCGAAAAACCTGTTTTCTTAGCAATTGTCTCTTTGTGTATTTTCCTAACCTAAGAAGAAGAAGAAGAAGAAGAAGAAGAAGAAGAAGAAGAAGAAGAAGAAGAAGAAGAAGAAGAAGAAGAAGAAGAAGAAGAAGAAGAAGAAGAAGAAGACGAAGAAAACTCAAGTGCATAGTCTTTTAGCATTTTTTGCTTTATTTAATATGTTTGGATGTGTCCACTCTCTTAAAACAAATCTGTATAAATGTATTTTTTAAATATTAATATTATTTTACTATTTCTAATAAAGTAAGATTTCAGAATAAAAAATAGCTAGAAAAAATGTATCAAATGTGATACTTTATGGGTGTGAAGACAAGATGTTCTGATCAGATCGAATATGCAAATAAAATCTGTGAAATTTATTTCTGAAGCTGATATATCGAATGTAAGATTCAACAGATGTGAAGGCTGATGCTCTGTTTGTAGTGTGGACTGATCATAAAATCCGGGTTTTCAATTCAGATGTATATTTTTACACAGCTGATACTTTATTAAGCTGATATCTTTACACACATGCTGAATGAATGTGGAAGTGACCAAAAATTCTTTTCACAATTGAAAAATATTTGATTCTACACCAAATATTTTCGTACAATTACAAGTTACTATATTACTACTAATAATAACACAAACTGCTTACCCAATCCGGTGGACAAAAATTAACTGCTTCAGCAAAATTATATCCTTGGTTAAACCCAGCATGATATGACCTCGGGAAAGTAATTATGAATTCACCAGCGTGTTGATCAGTTCGGACAATGGGAACACCTATAAAGAAAAATACAACTTATATTAAATATGTATACGCTACATAAGCAAATATGTTTTTGATAAAGTAATGATAACATGGATAAGGAATTTCGTGATTCATCCCTTCAATACAAAGCTGAAGAGTAAAGTTGTCATATGATAGTTATAGTTCACATATATTTAAATGGCGGTGGCATTTAAAAGCGACATAGCGGCAAGATGTAACACATTTCCAACTTATTCAATCCTCTACATGAGGAGGGTTGTTCGCTTAGTTAGACAAGTAAAACTAATTCAAAGGATGGAGGAAGAGGAACAAATTCGAGTTAACTCGTATTACAAACGCCACAAAGGATATGAGAAAGGAAGTAATATCAGAAAAGATCTCTGAAATGCCACTTTGCTCTGGTTCCGGTTTCTCGAGCATAAAAAGTTAGTATTGATGTCCGGGATAAAATAAAAATACGAAGTTTACATTTCTCAAGTTTGAAAAAGATATCAATCATGAATGGAAGGGAGCGTATCTGGCCGAGAATATAGCATTGAAGACAAACAGAGTCTTTTAAGCCACAGTATATTTAGTTTTCAGTTGAAGGGGAAAAAAATAAGACTGTTTACACGCCTCCATTCAGAAGAACCATCATACGTTCCTCTTCCTCCGAGGGAACCTTTCAACGAAAGCATTAGTCATTCCATGGGAAATCAAAGTCGATAGAATGTCCGACCAGTTTGCAGCACCATAGTGTTAATAACGTTTCCTCTCCATAAGCGGGGATCTTTCCAACGCAAGACTTGAAGAGTCAGAGCAGGACACAGAGATAAGAAGGTGATCGAAGAAACCCAGAGGAGGAGGAAAGAGTTTAACAGAATAAGGTGAAAGATTGGAAATTAAGAAAAGGATAGGACGTTGGGTTCAACTCCAAGACGATCAAGGATTCGGGTAGGGAGCTGCACCAACTCCTCAAGGTTATTCTGGACAGAAAAACTGTAAGCAATGCCGCCATCTATATCATGAGAACTAGTAGAATTCTACTGGCGGTGATGAACATTGAAATCACCCAAAATGATGACAACTGAGAAAGAAGAAGAGAGGATGGGTTCTATTTTTTAATTTAGATAGTCAGCAGATTCAGGTGCTTAAATGACAGATCATACGAATTTCGTTGTAGTATGACATGAGGGTTTAACCATAGAGGAAAAAATTCAGATTCTAAATTAGAAACATGAAAACAGATTATATCGTTGCGTACGTATACGCAACATCCGAGAATTGACACAGTAGGAGGGTTTGTTATGAGAGCACTCAAGCACTTGTGTTTAAGTTAAGGACAAGAAATGAGGTCTAGAAAAAGAGAGGTTGTGTTCGACAAAGTGGAAATTAGAAAAAGACAGCGAAGGTTGCAGAAATTAATGAAAAAAGAACACTGTGCCCCATAATAACCGGCAATTCAGTGATGGTAATAATCCCACCACCGGAAGCCGTTAACTCCTAAGTGGGGTTGGGGGACAGGTGGATGAGGTTATCTTTGGAAAATTCTCTCTCTCTCTCTCTTCTCTCTCCTCTCTCTCTCTCTCTCTCTCTCTTCTCTCTCTTCTCTCTGTCTCTCTCCTCTCTCTCTCTTCTGACTCTCTCTCTCTCTCTCTTCTCTCTCTTTTATATATTATATATATATATATAATATAGTATATGCTATTTATTTAAATGGTCTATATTATATTAGTATATATATATATATATAATATATATATATAAATATAATATATATATACTATGTCACGGGTAAATATTTTTGCATATATTTTCACCATGTTATTTCTACGCACAAAACAAATAAACACAAGCTACTCCCCCGCGTAAAATGCGAATAAACTGACTTTAGTTTCTCTGACTCTCTATATACAAGTAAAAGTAAGGACTATTACAAATGCGACAAATCTAGCAACTCTGTATATTTGAACCTTAATTTGTATCTATATGAGAAAGCAGTCGATCCAGGGTTTCACTCCAGTAGAAGCCAAACAAAAAAAAAAAAAATAAAAAAAATTGGCAAATACTTATCAAAAGTACTATAGGAATTTTGCAATTCTTTATTTTCGTCTTATGTGCTTGATTTGCTATTACATTCTTTAAGAGACATAAAATTGGGCGTATTTAGGCTTCGCAAAAGTAAGCCCAAATTTTTATAATTTGAATATATTGAAATAAATATTCCGTAGCACAATTTGCAGTTGGAAAAAGGATTCCTTTGTATTTTCTTAATTGATTACTAAATTTTATATATGTCACTTGAAATTGTAAAAAAAAAAGACTTCAGATCAGCGTTTACTTGACAAAAATTATCATATTTCTATCAACATCTGCATGACCTGGCATTTTGTGTAATTTGAGGCTTGGCAGACCCTAACCTGTATCCTGTCCCAATTCACTACGGAGCGTACATGATGCTCCCGCCAATCTGCTGTGCGCTTTATCATTATATCAATATATTACGTTGAGAGTAATACAGGAATCAGAAGGCTAGATACAACAACGTTTCTTGTCACATACATTATTTCAATTACACAAAACAGTAAATAGACACAATTAACATCATTGAAACAAATTAACATATAATAATAATAATAATAATAATAATAATAATAATAATAATAATAAATAATAATTAATAATTAATAATAATAATAATATTTATAACGAGTAATAATTAATTAATGGAGTTTACATAATGGAGATATAAACAGCGTATTACGGCATTGAAAATATATGCGTTTCTCTACTCCATAAATCAACACTACAACTTCTATATAATGCGCAGTAGACTATTATATTTAATCAAATAATTTTTGCGCATAGATTCGTTATATAATTGAATAAAATATTAAAAAGTTACTTAATAATCATACTTAAAATGTTAACAATCTTAACAAAATTAATAAGAACTAAAAATAAAATAAATTATAAAATAGTAAATCACTAAACAAAAGAAATATATAATCACAATTTCATAAAAAAAAAAAGCACACAAAAAAAATAATGCCTTTAGAAAAAAATAACAAAAACAAAAAAATAAGACAATGAAGAACCTAATCAGATTAAATAAAATCAGAAAAAGAACAAAAAAGGATATTAGTAATAAAATAGCGATAGTATAATCTATAAAACGATAGTTATTAGTGAACAATCAGATAAGTCAAAATGACTACAAACAAAAAGAAAAAATAAGATAACATCATATAATATGTGAAAGCCCCAATAATAAATAATCGTAAATGATGAAATACAAAGAATATAAATCTAATATAGGAAACAAGATAAATATAGAAACAAAGAGACAAGAGATAATAAAACAAAACAAAAGAAAAATGACTATGATATCAAGAGAAAACGGAAAAATGGACAAAAAAGAAGAAAATCGAAAATAGACACAATAAGACAAAAAAGAAATAATTAAAATATAACAAAGAATAGAGAGAAAGTATGATGAAAAGAATTGTGGAAAATAAGAAGAAATAAAAGTATAATAATAGGCAATACCAAAAAAACACACAATAAAAAAAAAACAATGACAAAATAAAGAAAGAGCGTACAAAAAGTATTAGAGAAGATCACAAAGGTAAGAAATCAGAGACCAACAAGGACGATAGAAGATATATACGAAATACCAATAACGAAGAGAAGTGCTAGAAAGAGGATAGAGAAGCAAAAGATAGATTTAAAGCAGATATCGAAGAGAATAAGTAAACGAAGAAAAATTGAAGGACGGAAATACAGAAGATATATGGAAGACAGAAGAGCGAGGAAAGATGATATGCATAGAGCGAGAGGCGGAAACACCAACCCACACTTGCCCAATAACCATTCTGGCCAAATGAGAAGCGAAAGAAGAAAAAGATAAACAACAAGTGAAAGAAGAGAAAGTTGATAAAATATTACTTAGATGATGAAAGAAGAACAAAGTATGAATGTAAAAAAAGAAACAGAAAAAAGCATAAAAATACAACAAATAATAATAAAATACTTATGAACGAAGTAGAGGTAATGGTGGCGGGTGCTAAGAAGGTGAGAGAAAGAGTGTTGGCAAAGAAGCGGGAAAGTCATGTTCGAAATACCGGTTTGATCCTATCAACGGAGAATATTTTCTGCTTTGCTCCCCTTCTGTAAGGTGGAACTTTCGATAGCGTTTTAATACAAAGACAGGGGTCCGTCATAGCGGGCCGTTTGCAACGGACTACGGCTCCTGGTCATAGCCGAACTTAAATACGTGAGCAGCAAGTCTCCAAATCCGCAGGCATGTATAGTTGGACGGGAGAGATGACGTGGCAAAGAATGGCTTCCAGGGCCCTCGAGATCTCTCACTGACGAAAGGCGAGGCCCAGGAAGGTGCTGCTGGTCGAGCTTTTGGAGAGGGAAAGTATAAAACTCACCATCGGTATTCGTATGGTGAGACCAGAGTACAGTCTCTAGCAAGGAGAGCATGGTAAGGTCTTCTTTGTGTACGAAGTTCTGATCCCAGAGGAGGACAAGAGGAAAGAAGATTTCGGACCCAAATTTTCCGAGTTGTTCCATGGCGCACATAAGAGCGAGAGCTTTTAACTGACGGTGTGATAACGATTCCACCATCCTGACTTTGCGGATGATAGCTGCATGAGCGAAGGCGCTTGGAGCCGATTAGAGTCATAAGATCCTTCCAGAGGTGAGACTCAAACTCCCTACCCTGGTCTGTGGACACGGTCGAGGGAGAGAAAGTGCCAACCTGGCAATCCAGTATGTACAGAAAATGCCTGAGCAAATGTCTGCTATGACAGTAGTCTCAGCAATGGTAATGGCTTCTCCATCGCAAGTGTAGTCAGGATCTATGCAATTAAAATATGCATGTGAACCATATTGAAGGTGGTAAAAGGCCGACTAAATTCAACGTGTACCTGGTCAATACAAGAAACCGTTACGACCAGGATGGAATAACAATGGCTGAAAGAGCGTGCGACAGCATGCTGCCTGTGCACTTTGGATTTTTGGACACTTGAGACACTGCGCTGTCCAATTGGTTTAACATTCCTTTTAGTAAGGATCGGCCAGACGATAATGCCTTATCTATTTTGATCGACTTTGCACTACGCCCTGTTACCCCCTGGTGCGAACGTCGTGAATGGTGTTGAAACACCTTCTCGCGCTATGGGAGTTGGTACTACTGACGAAGCATGTGCGGAAGAGAGTCGATAACAAGTGGAAACGCAAAAAATTTTCTACAGTCTTGATGTCGTAAGAAGAAAGCCACTAGGGAAAAAAACCAATCTTCTTCACGTTGCATGCAGACGAGCCATTTCATACGATAATCAATGTCTGGTAAAGAGAGACGATACGTTAATTTTCGGACTAGAGCATCGCAGGACAGTTGTCTTTTCTTTTCATATGGCGGATTATCAGTTTTGAACTTGGGCAATGGAATTCAAAGGTGGGCGGGCCTTTCACGAGAGTGACTGTTTCACTGTGGAACTGTTAATGCATGCGTGTTATGGTGAAAAATGATCATTGACAACATCGGAGAATTACCCGACCTTTCTATGATAATTAAACGGAAGTTGCTTAATAGCCTAAATAAAATTAGGCGGAGAATTCCCTTTCCAAATGGCTGGCTGTTACTGTCTTGTTCAGGACGGCTGTGATATTTTTTTTATAAGACTTTCTTAAGTAAGACTTATAAGACTTTCTTAAGTAAATTGTTGCAGCAGCACAGCTCCAGCTGCGAAGTCTGAAGCGTCAGTGTTGATTCTAGTCGGGGCTGGATCGGGATGGAAAATATAAGTAACACGGAAGAGGCAAGGGCTTCCTTGAGCGGTGAAAGCATTAGTTGCTTCGTCGTTCCAATCTACAGTGACAGAAGCAGCAGAACCTTTACGTGGATGCTTAAGAAGTGCGTGGAGAGGAAGGAGAATTTTAGCAGCGGACGGTATGAAACGATGGTAAAAATTTGCCATGCCTAAGAAAAACGACGAAGTTGACGCTGTTTTACAGGTTTCGGAAAATCACGATGGCTTTGCCACACAGATCCTCAACGAGACGTATACCTTCGCAGAGACTTGATGGCGAGAAAAGTTAGGATGAAACTCCGAATTCACCATTCTGGAAGAGAGTTGAACACATAGACCAAATTCACCTTCGTCTGAGTAAAACAAACTCTGACCTGAGATGTAAGTGTGTCTTGCTGCAGTAAACAACTTCAAAGTTTCAATAAGTCGTCTATGTAAGCGAAGACGAAAGGTAAACCGCGTAATACTGAGTCTAGAAGACGTTGAAATGATTGACTAGCATTTCTTAAACCGAATGACGTTATAAGACTTTCTTAAGTAACGGAACATAAAGTGACTTTTTTAAGTACAGACTTATGAATTTTGATAATTCCTGAAATTAAGCAAAATTAATAAAAAAAGTAGACGGAAGATTAAGTTCAATTTTTGAGGATTGGTTTTAATTTTGAATTCAGAAATTTGGGAAAATGAAGATTTTAAAAATTTCTGTAAAATAAATTCTTTTAGGCAGCGATAATCCACGCCGGTCGGAGCGTAATCCCATATCGGGTTTGAAACAATATGTAATGGAGACAGCTAGCTCCAGCACTTTTGAAGGCTCACGGATGATGCCCTTCTTAATAGAGATCAAAACTACTAGACTTTGCTGCTTTGGTCATTTATCTGGTGCAAGGACGTCGAGCGTGAGAGAATTGCGAGGTCTGCCCGAAGTATTCATGTGAACACATTATGTTTCACAGGGCGGGAACTGGAGACTGGAGAGAGAACTAAATAAAACCGGTGATTAATAATGATTCAAAAATAATTTATTAGATGGAGAAAGATGATATGCCCAACTGATGGATAGCAGGACGCATATCGTATATAATCAATGCGCTTGCTGATGAAGACTTGTTCTCAATATATCAATGAGTGCGGTGTGTTAAGTTGTTGCATGTCATACAGAAAAGGTTGAAGTGGACAAGGCATTAAGTTCTTGGACGCTATTATTGTGTAATAGTGACGTGTGCTACTCGTGAAAGGTCCCAGTATTATAAGTCACAGGACGAACCGTAGACGTCCGTGTTTAAATGGATGTAGTTGGTTATTGCCATAATGTGTTAATGGTTGTGCATTGGCGTCCTTGGGCTGTCTCGAATAGAGGCCTGTATTTGCTTCTATCGGAGCATGAGTTTTCCCTGAGGATGGAACGTGGTTTACAGCTGAATTTAAATTGAGCTCTCCCGCGAAACTCCTACTGAGATAGAGTAGTTGGGTGAGGGATCGTAGACACAAAGCAAGGTGACGTCTTTTGAAACCACTCCTGAGCGAATTTACCAGAGTGTGTTAACGTTTTACAATATCACCTGAATGTACAATAGGCTTAAGACATGACACGAGTTTGTAATTCCAAAACGTTTGAATTCGATTCTTACAAATACCCTGACTGTTATTGACGGAAACTGAGACCAAAGGCCTAGAAATCAACAGCGAGAAGAGGCGAATTGAACGCGAAGGAGTAGGCGTGAGCGGACGAGTATGAACGTTCAGTTGCATAGTTCGGGGAGACTGAGAATTAATGAACCATAAATTTAAGCAGACAATATAAGTATTTTGATGCATTGAGGAGCGGGGCTAGTGGTATGAAGAGGCGGGAATTAAGGATGATAGAAATGAGAGAAGGATTACTGTTGAGAGTTGAGATTGAGTTGTTGAGGATAAGGATTATTGTTGTTGAGGGGTAAGAGGAAGGAGGAGGGGAGGGGAGGAGGCAGGGACGCACGCCTCCAATGCACGCATTCTATTAGTTAAAATCCATGATGGTGTTCTGTAAGACCTGAAGTTGTGACACAATATATGCATTTTCTGTGGGCGACGGTTGTCGACATGCAGTTGATGACCTCACTCATACATGCGAACATGTACGACTGTTAAGTTAACTTTATTACTGGTGCGCTATCCGTGATATTGCAAAACTTTTGAAAAGTATGTCTGCTGTCGTAAGAGGTTTCGCTTTGCAAATTCTGTCAGCAAAAGTAAGCTAGTTCTCTGTATGTGAACAATTAGGATTCGGGACGGTGCGCATAAGTGCAATTGACATCTTGCAGAATTTCTGTAGAAGAGACTTGACGTACAATAGTGGCTATACAAGTATTACCTACAGGAGGGACCGTCAAGAGAAGACATTGCAGCTGATAACAGCATAACCAGAACTGATGGCAAACGATCACCAAGAGAGAACCACCAGTCAAAAGCTTTTATACTTTTTTCAGCAATCGGTTTCTCCCAGCTGTTTCAAAATCGGTTTTAAAGTTGAGTGTAGGTTGGTTGCGAGAATTGGCAAGGAGGTTAAACACATCTTATAGGCGCTGTAAAACAGGCAACAGGAGCAAAATGTTTTAAAAGAGCCTCTAAACGCGTACAAGCTCATTGGGGATTCGAGCTGAGCTTCGTAGCTAGCCTGGAACGTTAGGTCATCTAAGTCATTACTTTACGAACTTAACCAGTTATAAGACACTAGGATGGAATTCCCTGGTTGAAGCAGAGTGATATGCGATTAATTACGTTGCGTTATTCTGAGATTGTGCACGGTCATGAGGAAATAATTCATCAAATACTGTTAATATACGATGTTAAAAAAAATTTTTTGAAACAACTATTTACGAGACAAAAAATATGTGCTTAAGATCCTTTTAGTACGCTTAAATATAATAAAAAATAGTGTGGTCAGGGACCAAATAACACACTAAATACTACAAAAAATAAGTTGCAAAGGATGACAATAAAACTATATAGAAGGCCGCTATTTACGGCCACAAAATAGTTTTAAAAACTGATGGAGTTGAAAATCGGTAATTTGGCGCGGAAATGGCCTTTATAATATTCTAAAAATCGAAAATTTTTTTGTTTTTTGAAAATGTTATATATATCAATAAGTTTCCCTGCAGGCTGTGGATCCTGTTGAGATGAGAGATGTAGTTATTTTGGTGCAAGATATGAAGTAGAACGACAGCAAAACTCACTAGTGCGGCATCCCCACTTAATCTTTTTTCTTTAATTTTTTTTTTTCGTTGAGAAGAATACCAGGAATCACAGTAAGCGCCTAGAATACACACAACGTTTCTTAGTCATATTGTCATCAATCTATTTAACCGAACATCATAGGGACACAACTAATACATTGAGAACAATTAACAAATAATCAATAATATTAAAAATAATAATAAACTAATAATAAATAATCAATAAATCAATAATAATATATCTAATAATAGATAATAATAGGTGAGATTGATATATACAATAATTATATCTAATAATAAATAATAAGATGATATACGAGATATTGAATAAAAAGTTAGCTGTCGATGAAATAATTGCGTATTTTCTCTTTATAATTAAACAATTCCTATTCTAGATAGACTCATCTATATTTAATCAATAAATTTTGCGCATAGATTTTAATATAAATTGAAATAAAATATTGAAAAAGTTACTTAAAAATCTAATATTAAAATGTTAATACACATTATACAAGAGTCATATTGTAGCTAAATGATTTTTCTACTAAAGTATCACTACAGACGATATTCACTTTAACGAAAAAGGAGCACAAAAGATAGGAACTCTATATAATACCCAAAAATGCCTGTACCTTCTGTAGCAGTCGAGCGGCAAACGAGGTTACACTGAAGATTGATGTTTGGAGCACTTAAACATGTGTAACAGAATCACTTGATGACTCACAAAAAATAAATGGCTTAGAATAAGGAATTTAGCGAAAATGTGCGATCATATGATGAATACAGTTATTTTGACGTCTATAGAGAGATGCGGGGGTTTTCCCCACAAGGAATTGCTCTGTTCCAGGGCGAAAATTGGCGAGGGGATCGATGACCAATAGCAAACAAGCAATGTTATCACGTGAGAAGCTAAGAGGGACCATAATAATGAAAAAGGAAGAAAGAAATGAGTAATTAATAATCATATATACTATATATATGATATATATATATATTAATATACTATATATATATAGATATATAGCTATAGTATAATATATATATAGAATAACGAATATATATACTATATATATTATACTATATATAGTATATATATAATTAATATATAATATTATATATATATAGATATATTATATATACAAAAGCTGGGCACCGTATAATGAGAAAGATTTAAGCGTCGCTTAATTCATTATCTTGTTAAGCCAAATAAAAATTATATCGATGTTTTTAATTGTCTTTGATTAAAGCGTTTATCGGGTAAAGAATTGATAAGCGGAGAGTTAACGTTAATTCGGTTAACGTTAACCGGCGTTCTTGAAAAAATATGATTGCAGGTTATTTTATGTTTTTGATTTTGCTTAATCACTCATCCACTCTACGGGCAGAGAAGCCCGTTATTCATGACTGAGGGTGTTGCACCGCCATAAGATTCATCTGCTTGAGCGCAGAATTAGCGCATCAATGAAAAAAGTATAGACGCTCGAGGTGTTAAAGTGAGGGAGATTAAATTCAGCAGGAAACACAAAGATCGTGAAAAGCAGTTCCACAGGAAAGCGATATGGCTTGGCAGGGATCAGAAGGAAGCACCCAGCGACAACTAGCCGAGATTACCAATATCTACACAAAACTCGGTGCGGATATCACAGCACCCGCTTAGTGCTACTAGGGCGTTCGTAAAAGGTGGCGGTAGCCGAAGTGGTTAAGGTTCCCTTCGAACACCTGCCGCTGCGATACCTATTAGAAAAGATTATAAAGCTACCAACATTCGCGCGCGAAAGATAGAGGTCAAGATGAATGGAAAGCTACAAAAATAGCTCTCAGAACCCTTTTATGGCTTTATACTCGAACCCTGTCCAAAAAGCAGAGTATAACCATACCCTCCAGATATTGAGAACCATACTCCATTAACAGAGGGGCGGATGAGACCCACAAAATACATGGGAAGTAACTAGAGAGAAGGAAAAAAAAAGACTCCTCTATTTGAAGTTCTTGCGTAAGGCAACTATTAGTACGGTCTGAGTGTAAGACCATCTGAAAGTAAGGGAGATTCCAAGAACATTTTTTTCTTTATGTTAAAGCCAAGGATGTTTAAATTGTCAAACAGGAGAGACGAGAGAACCGTCAAAAACGAGATAAGAAAGTATAGGAAGGTAATTTAGACGAGGGGAGATTTCCTAGAAGTTAGACGTTTTTAAAAAAATGAATTACAAGAGTTGGAGACGACGCTACACCCAATTCTATCTAGAGTGCGAGGAATAGAATATCGGGAAGATTTAAGACGAAAGGCAATTCTAGAAGTAAAAGAGGCAGCAGAACTGGAAATGAGTGAAGAATGAAGGGATCGAGCGTCAGTCGCATCGTGAGCTGATAGAGTTAGATTGTGCAGGTGAGAGTAAATCATTAATGAAAAGTTAGGAAAATAACTAGGAGAACAGACGAAACCTTGTTTTAGGGACACCACTATTATGACAGAAAAAAGAAGAAGAAGTCGCTCCATCAACCAGAGCCGATGCTTAGCGACTTGATAAAAAAAGCGAGACATAAGTAAGCCAAAAGAAGAAGGAAATCCAAAGGAGGGGAGCTGGAGAAGCAATGATGCGTGCCATACCCGAGTGCAAAATCACTATGGATATACTCAAAGCGCTAACTACGCAGTCTGATCCTTCGATAGTTCCTAAGAGCGGAAAACCATTAAATCGGTATAAATAGGAAAGGTAATATCGCCAGTAAGACCTTGAACATCAAACAGGTCTTAACTGGCGATCAGGAAGAAGAGAATGAGATTCCAGATGGAGTCTAAGAAAGTGAGAAGTTGAGAAGGGTTTTCACATGAGAATTCTTAATAGATAGGCAATACTAATGAGAGCTTATAGAGCAGATAGTTATCGAAAAATCAGAGGCTGGACTTTTTTCCGAAATTAGGTCCTGCCGACTAGTGATCCGTGCTTCCAACACTGAGGAAATCTGCTAGTATTAAGAATAATAGTAGAAATATAGTTTGAACGCGGGGCAGGTTCAGCACGGTTGTAAAACACATTTCCCTCAAAACTCGGGTTTTTTCCAACCCCGTGTTAAACATTACTAAACGGAATAATAACCGAGTAAAGATAAACACATTTTGAGCCCATTGAGAGGAGCGTCTAGGAAATTTTGGAAAAAATAAAAAAAGTTTTTATCTTATCGAAGTTCGAATCTAATACAATACTAATAATCTAATAAGGAAACAGTATTTTATAAAGCCAGTGAAGATTAAGAATGGTAACGGCATTAAACGATGCTAGCTGGTGAAACATTTAACTCAGTTACACAGTTAATCACAAATGTAACTCGTTAATAGTCCGTTACTTCTATTCGAAATTAACGAAAGCGTTAAAAAGTTAACGAAAAACATAACGAGTTAATTTAAACGATAATAACGCTTCAGTAGAGTAGTTAATGCCCACCTTTGCTATATAGATATACTAATAGTAATATATACATAGATATCATAATATATATATATTATATAACTATATATATATATAATATTATATATATATATGCATATATAGATATATATATACATATTATATATATAAATATAATATTATATATAGTAATAATATAATATAATATATATATATATATATATATATATATATAGAATATATACTATATATAGTATATAGTATTTTATATTATAATCTGTAAAATAGGTGAAAAGATGTAATATATTAATAAATGCATAAAATTCTTACCAAAAAGTTTAAGAAAAAATAATAGAAGAGATTAAAGACTGTTAAGTGGAACTGTCAACACCGCAGTACAGGTAAAGTAATTTAAGTTTTGTGGGCGAGAGTTATACGCGTATTTTTAAACTTATTTCAGATAGAAAAACTACGCAAGAAAAGCATACGCCCAATCAATTTCACAATGTCAACGACATTAGTAATATATATATATTATATATATATATATATATATATTATATATATATATTATATATATATATATATATAATACATATATATAATTATATATAATATGATATAATATAATATATATAAAATTGAATAAATAAAATTTCTTTTCTGACCAAAAATATTTTTAAAAAAAAATAATAAAAACTAAAGACTTAATGAACTTCACACCACATACAGTAAAGATAATTTAACTACACCAACAATAAACTGTATTTTTATAACTGATTTATCAGTTATAGAAAAAGCTACGCCAAAGAAAATTTACTCTTTTCCTAGTCCACCTTAATATGTAATTCTCTTTTATATTGACCTCTTATAAACTCTTTTTTTTATTAATACTAATATAGTATACTAATTATATAACTATTATATACGTAGAAGAGATATACGATCTATACATAATATAAGTATACTATATATACAATATATATCTATATATATATACTATTATATATTTAAGAATATATAATATAATTATATTATATACGGATATATATATATATATATATATATATATATTATATATATATATAAAAATATTATATAAATAATACTTACTATTAAGTATATAATATATATAAATAGTATATATTATAATATATATATAATATATATATATATATACTAGCGTAATACGTGTAGACAAGGCGACCCACAACATTATGAGTACCCGAAAATTTTCTAATTGTAAAAAATAAAATCTAAGTTCAGAAAATTTTAAGTTAAAAATTAATTTTTTTAAGAAAAATTTGAAAAAGTGCCAAAATTCTGGAAGTATGCCAGAAGCTTGCCACTAAACAATTATATTTAAAAAACCCTAAACTTAACAACTTTTCTGAACTAGAAATTTGTTTGAACTTAGAGAAAATTTTCGGTCTCAATAAATTTCAGTGAGAGGGTCGCTGATCTAACATGTATCTACCAGTAATTATTATATCTATGTAATAATACCGTATATATATATTATCATAATATATAATATATATATAATTATACTAATATCATATATATCATATAATATTTATTAGTTTATAGTAGTATATATATAGATATAATATATAAATAATATATAATATAGTATAATATTATAGCGTCCTCTATCTGTTATACACCATGGGGATTAAAATTCTAATACATAATAGTAGCAAAAATAATCATTTTGACACAATAGAATTTATAATAACCAAGTACTCTTATATAACCCAATTAAGAAGTTTACCACAATCTTTAATACAATTACCCTATAAATAGGGTAAAACTTTGCTTATTACCTTATTAGCAGACCTCTTCTCTTTTCAAGTGAATGAAGGATCGAGGCTGATGAGTGATGAGCAATAAATACTTCAAGTTTCCTTGAATAGTAATA
This sequence comes from Trachelipus rathkii, assembly GCA_015478945.1. Taxonomy (NCBI): domain Eukaryota; kingdom Metazoa; phylum Arthropoda; class Malacostraca; order Isopoda; family Trachelipodidae; genus Trachelipus; species Trachelipus rathkii. Next base: position 23,454 of record JABUQX010027308.1, on the reverse strand, counting down.
AAAATACCTTACAGGAACTGATGAAATACTGTTTCCTTTTTCTTTTTGTTTAAGGGGTGAGGCAGGTGTTGCATCTTTATGTATTGACTTGATCCTGAGGTTCTACTTTTGGATTGAATACACAAACTAAATAAGCAAAAATAAATATCACTAAATTTACTACTCACACTGACACCATTGTTTGCTACATTAGTCGAGCATTAGTTTATTAACACAATATCTTTACCTATATTATTGACGTGTAAAAGATCATTATGGTATGTATAAATTGCTTTTAGAACTTTAAAGGGCTAAACAATTTAAACTGCCGCTGCAGGATTAAGTCCTTCCCCTCCTATTATAATTATTTCTTACGAAAACAGTAGCAATAAAAAATAATTATCTTTAATACAGCCACTAGCCAGGATATATATAATTTTTTTTAATAATAATACAATCATTAAAGAAAGTAAAACTATATAGATTGTTCATGATAAAATTTATTTAATACTTATAAAAAATATACTTTAACAATATGTGTCAGAGTAGAGAATAGAAATTCAACCTGCTTCGGACTAAAACCAGAAAATTGAGCGTAAGCATTCGCGGCTGATACATCAAGGATTTATGTGACGAAATCACAATTTTTAATTTTTAAAAATAGATATTTTGAAGCAGTTTGCATTAACATATTATTGCTTTTCTGAAGTTGGGAATAGTTACTACCAATAGTTAATTTTAATACTTTCAGAAAAGGCTAATTAGTATGTTTCAGAAATACATCGCAATTAAAATTTCAACTTTTACGTGGCAACACATATATTACAACTTACCGAGGCAAACACACTATCGATTTTGTAAAAGAGCAGACGTTTCTCCTTTTTGCTAATTTGTAATTACTTATTAAAATCTTTTTCATTGATAAGCAATGAAGGATGAAGCATGTTGAGATGTTGAACAGGTACAAACGTGCCAATTTGCATATTCAATGTTCTTTAAGTAATTACTCAAAAGGATTTTTTCCTAATCATGAATTTCCTGCTTAGGCCTAGGCCTAGCTTTTTCGAAATAACAAAGACGATGAGCAAGAATAGTATAACCTTTTGAGCCTTACCAATGTTTCATGCTAGGTAATAAACTACTGGTCTGTTTTAAACGAGTGATTCTATAATTAAGGCTTAACGTTATTTTCTATAAAGTCACTGTTAAAAAATATGGATTCTAAACGCGTAAAGTTAATACTTTTATTTTTTGAGCAAATTTTTAACGAATAAAGATCCAGCTATAATGAGAAGACTAGTTTATAACCTGAGTAAAAAAGTAACTTTTTTTTCTGTGCGCCTTAAGATTACGAAGCTTTTAAAGGTGAATAATAAAGAGGCCTACTATAAGAAAATTATTTCTTTTATTAAGTTTTATTTTAATTTAAAGAATGTACTCTTAAATATATTTTATTTGTTTTTTTTTATAGTTTATTAGCTCTCTTCTATAAATTATTATTCTCAGTCAATTTTCTTAATCGTTTCCATATTAATCTGACGTTTCGTCGAAACCCGTATTTTTATAATCCATAAAAGCGTTCTAATTGAAAAAACTCGCAATTCTCACAAAATAAGTCGACTCTCAGAAAAAACTAATTGAAAAAATTTATTTTTTTAAATTTTAAACTTTACATTTTCAAAAAAACAACTGGAGCTCGTACGAAATACAACTCACTATATATATAATAATATTAATATAATAGCGCCAAAATAGTTCATCCTGTCTCGATCGATCCCTTCCGAGGATTGTGTCTGCGGTTAATTTCACGCAAAACGTTCACTATCGTAATTTGAGGAAAAAAACGAAAAAAGTTGATATAATCAATATGTAATCGAAATAATATTTTCTTATACGTCAATTTAAGAAACATAAAACAAATAAACTCAAATAAATAGGAATAAGGGTGGTTATAATAAGAGTAATAATAATTTAAATTATCTTTTAATATACCTTTAGTTACTAAAGTAAAAGTAAAATCTTTAAAAGAAATTACCTCTCCTACGTGTCGCTCGGGCACAAAATATAAGTTTTACTTCTTAACCTTACTTTCGTGAGAGCATCTCGCTATCTGCAAAATTAATATAATGTTTTCGATTCCTCTAAACGCCAATTTTTTTTTACGTTATAAGTATATAACTATATATATTATATATTATTAAATTATATTTATTTCTATTAATATTAAGCTTCTCCTTAATTTATCATGTTTTCTAATACGAAATATATATATAATTATTCATTATTATTATAGTTAAAATATATATATAACATATTTAATAATTAATATAAATAAAACAACGCACGATACGCCCATATTTCTCTATAAAGGTACCTTTAATTCTGAGAAGAGATTTTTCTGCTAGCACTTCTAAAATAATTATAAACTCTTAAGAAGTAATAATTCTCAATCCCAATCTTAATGGTACCCCTCCTACGGTTTAATACCGTATTATTACGTAGTCCACGTTACGCGAAAAACCGCGGGAGATATTTTTGGGAACCTTTAGAACTTTATTAAGTTTTATACGTTATAGATATGGTCGTTTACGGTATCTAGATCGGCTCGTTCTATCGTTTATAAACTATGAAACAGACTGAAGTATTTATTCTTATTAATTATAAATATATATATAAATATACTCTACATTCATAACTTATATCATCTACTCTTAACTATAACACTGATATCTACTTGAGTACGCTAAGTTCTACTTTTTAAATTTCTTAATTTTCATTTACACTGATTCAAGTAAATAAAATTGCTTATCACCTAATATATCAACTATTTCTATAAAAAACTATATATTCGTTCTCACCTGTAAAATATAAGAGTGTCGAAAAGTAACTATTATATAATATATTTATTATTATTAATTAATATATATTATTAATTATATATAATATCTATAATATATATATATATTTATTTATATATTAATAATATATATATATTATATATATATATATTAATTATTATAATATATTATAAATATATATAATATGATATAATATATATTAATTATATTTAATATATAATAAATTATATATATTAAATATCTATATATATATATTAATAATATATATTAAATATTTATAAATATTCTAATATTACAAAAACACTTTAAAAATTAACGTAAAATAAAATCCTTAAGGGTCTTTTACGCTTCGATCCTGGTCATACAAGACAATAGGACCCTGTATTCATTAGGTTCTTTGGGCACACCTAGCGTGTTTTCGAGAAGATATATAGAATGACAAAATAAATTTTCCGTTCAGCTTAACGATTTTATTTTGAAGGTGAAAATATAATGGAGCTCGTTTAGGCTGGATTACTGGCATTACATTCTTTGTTTTTAAATGTAATGATTTCTAGATAGCTGATATGGTACAATATAACTGCATTCTTCGTAAATACATTATATTCTATATATAATATATAACATGAAAGTCTTAAATTATTTAATATTATTAATTATATTATCTTAACATTATAAATAGTCTTAATATCTTTATAGCACATACACAATATATATAGTTGCGTCGATAGATATAAATATTACGTGTCTCGATTATTATTCAACGTATAGATAAATATGTTTATACTAAATATAAATAGTGGGAAAGATTCCAGAGAATACGGGACAAGATTCTTTTTAAGGTAGTTACTATGGACCATAAGGTAAGGAAAAATTGACGATAAAAGCTAGTAATATAGGTAGTCTCAGTTAGGTGAGACTATATCAATACTCAGAGATTAATATTAGTAATATATAATATACACAGTAATTGGGGGGTAATTGCGAAAACGCGCATAATATTTTATGCCCAGATGAGATGAGTCCCGTGACATTAATAGTGATTATTTAGTGAGTGGTGTGACTGAATATAATGGACGGTGAGACGTCGAGTTGAGCATAATATATTATATTACCTATATATATATTATATCACGTGTATAAACGCTTTTACGTCGGTGAGGTAAAGATCCACTTCACCGATGCTCACCTATATAGAAAGCTTAATAATTTCTAAGTTTTCAATCTTATGAAATAATATATTTATATTTATATTAAATTATTATTTATATTAATATTATTAATATATATATAATATTATAAATATATATATATATATAATATTATATATATATATATAATATATTATATATATTAATATATATATATATATTTATTAAAAAATGCATGATTATCAGATATAATACAAATTACAAATTATTATAAAGAAAATTCTTGAAATATAATTGCAAATAATATAATAAATAACTTTTTATCACGCTTCATATATACGTTCACCGGTCGTTTTGACTATGAGCGAATTGCTTAAAGTTATTAACTTTAATCACTCTTCTATTTACTAGAGGTATCAAATATTTATCACGTAACTCAATTCTATTTCGAATTAATCATATCTAGCCTAAATTATATAATTAGTTAAAAGGTCGTATGAACATCTGCTCGAGCGGTCGGCTATACGAACAACGATTCTCTCCCTTTCTCGCGAGGGGATGCACTTCACGCGAAATAAATACTTCTCATACTTAACAAAATACAGGGATAATAAATATTCTATAGCTCTCTCATTGAATTTTGCAGTAAAAAAAATATAGACATCAAACCCTATACGTATTTTCCTGTCCTTCCAATGATAAATAAATATCTAACCGGAATTTTCGTTTTTCCACATAAGTGAAGCATATAGATATTTCCTAATCTACGCGTTAATCGTGCTGGCTATTATGTCTGATCGGCTAATTAACTTAGTATAATCATTAGCATATTATATTCTAGTAAAACCTAAGTTAGCCCGTTCTCTATTTTTATAATAACGATTCAATTCCCGCAACTGTACAAACTGTTATGTAGTTATTACTTCTGAACTTTCTATAAACTTGTGCGCAACCCTGAACTCTTTAACAATCATCTATGTGATGGTATCTTATTAATGACTAAGAGTATGGAGACTAATAAAATAAATGTTTTCTGGTGGGCGGTGGAGGAAAAATATCAACCTGTCGGCAGCATCATCGCTAGGCCGACCTTGGAACGACTCACTGCTGGAGGAGTACCTACTTTCGGAAATTAATTTCTCTATTAGTCTCAATTTAGTACGTTAAACTATCTGTTGTTTTAACTATAAACTAAACAACTCTCTAATTCTTCGTCTTTGATCAAATTTTCCTCTTCTAATATTCTCATAGCGCTAGAATATAACGTCGGTCGCTTTCAAGATAAATTTCTAGCTTTCTGATATTCAGTTTGAAGTAGACACAGTAATACGACCGATTTATTAAAGATTCATTTAAGTTTCATCAGTTCCATTTGCGATTACGACTCATAATAGGCTACGTGTCTCATGGTCGCTTTATCTTGTCATAAAGTGTCGTGTGTCTCATCATTGTCAACAAAGTAGCATGTGAGATTAGTAAATCGGGAGCTGTCGTTTTGTATTTTGTACGGAATAAGAGTCAATACTTAGAGGGATTGTCATTCTAAGAACGAATCCACAGTTCTTCACGGTAAGAGGCACTAAGTGAGGCCTCAGTAGTTTGCGCCTACCTTTCGATGCACGATCAGGCACTGAGTATTTGCTCTTATATTTTTATATATATTACACTGGGACCGGGAAGCGTATGTACGATTTACACCATGAAGAAGGTATTTTTCGTCGATATACAGGGATGTTAGTAGTAGATAAGTCACCGTAAGAATATATTGTGTGTATAGTATACTTCGTTGATGACATGTAATGAAAATATCTTTGTGTGCTTCAGTTAGTGATAGAGTGATGAAACTCATATTCTCTGTATATACATAAATAGAATTTATTCTATTTATTTCCTAACTCTTTCCTTTATATATAATTGTATATATCTATAACACCTTAATAGGCACTGAGATCAGGTAGGTATATATATAATATTATAATAATATAATATATCATATATATATATATATAATTATATATATAGTAATTATTTGTGCAAAATGTTAAGGGTAATTTTGTTAAATTTAATATTCTAATTGGCAATGATTAAAGCCATTAAATGATTAAAATTATAATTTTTTCTTTTCTTTTTTTTTCAATTTAATCAATTCAACTTTAATCAAGTGCAATAGAATATGCAATAAAAAATTTAACCTTAACAATAGTTTGCCTACAACCAAGGGTGCTACAAATAATTACAACTACGAAGAAAGTAGATTATCATTTAATATATATTATATATATATATATATATATATATATATATATATATATATATATATATATTATATATATATATATATATATACATATTATATATATATCTATACTCATAATTCTAATCTCACTAATCTCATATAATATCATATCTCTTATATATCAACTATTATCCTCAATACAATACACACCTCTTTCCCTCATACAGTCTTTTCTTCACTATCTCACAAATTCATGCTTCCACAAAATGTAATAAGAGAGGAAAAGCAATATATTTGAAACAATATTCTTTATGAATACAAAAGTAGAAGACAAAAAAAGAAAAAAGAATGAATTGCAAATTTTATTTACATCTGTTGTGCAATTGCAAAAGAAAGATGGCGCGTGCTTTTGTTTTTTGTTTTTGTTTTAAGAATTCTCGCTTGCTTACCAACATCATTTGTCTTATTGTCTTGCAGCTTCATGTCCCGGTCTACTATGACGTAAGAATATTTCTACCTGTCCTCCTCTCTCTCTCCATCTCGCCCTTAGTATGAACACTTCACCATCTTTATTACGGCGTATAATTTTCTATTCTGTCTTAGCATATTTATATATATATATATATATATATATATATATATATATATGACTAATATATATCTATTATATATTATATATATATATATATTATATAATATATATATAATAATATATTATATATATATATATATATATATATATATATATAATATATATATACCAGATAAAACCGGTAAAATGTGAATACTTATAAGGCAAAAGTAAAAAACTTAGCACGCAAGCACTAAAAACGCAAATTTTCAAAAAAATTAGTCGCATGCGCAAGCGCACATGTCCGCAAATCAAATTTTTTTTAAAGGCACAAATTTAGGGATCAAAAAAAAATATAAAAAAATAAAGCGCAAGTATTTAAAGATGATTATTTTTAAATTTTTAATTGAAAGATGCAAATATATATATAACAAAAAATGTGAAGATTTTAATCTTATTCAATTATCTGTGATCTTCTCCTTGCTCTCCTCTTGCATTCTGAAATAGCGGTATTCCCTTTCTAAAGCATAATTTTCCAATTAATGGATGTACATGGTGCCCCTTTGCCTTAGAATCTCAAGCTTGATAAACAACCTCTCCAGGGCGCTGAGATGGTCTATGGGCGTTATATATACTAATAAAAGGTCACCAGACTCTTGTATTTACACGGAAACAGGTTTTAGTGAGAGGGGACTGTGGTGAACATTTACTGCAGTCCAGCTATCCAAGATTTTGTCCCAACTTCTCCTCAAGATGTCTGCTGGAAATATGGGCCCTTCAGTTTCTGAAACCTAATTTTAGAAATGGTATCCAAAGAACTTAAATCTTTTTTAAGTTTCATTTGAACATTTTGTGTACTGTGAATATATATGTAATGTATAACAATAATGTACTTTATTTCAAGCGAAACATGTCATTCCTTACGTCACGCTTCTATCTATAATCTATTCCTCAACTTCATCTATATATATATCTATATAATATACTAGTATATACTCTACTCACTATCTCCCCTATACTCTCTCACTTCTACCGTATACATACATTCTGCATATTATCACTCTCTTCTTCAAATCACACATCTATCAGTATACAGTTAACCCCTAGTATTTACTACTATACTCTTCACTCTCGCGCGACTGTTAGTCTGTGAAAGATTTTGTTCCAATTTTACAATTTAGGCTCGCATCCCATTGAGTAAGGTGGTGGGAGAGGATTGTGTGCGACTTTCCAGACCTTAGTCCCCACCAACCTTCCAGTGCCTAATGTGAGGGAGTAAGATCGATGCTAATATACAACTTCATTCTCCAGTATATCTGGGTCTTGGGCAGCATTGGTCAACTTCCCAATCAATTTAACAACTCGACACCACTCCGAGTTTGAAGTTAGGATGAGGCTTGTTTCCATAAGCAAATACAAATTCATCATCATGATCACTGTTGAATCACATACCTCAGTTTAAGAAGCCTTGTTCTTCCGCTCTTGTTTGCCTTTGTTGCTTTTAGCAAGTAGTTGATCTAAGTTAGTTTGGCATAGGTTAAATTTTATCCACGCTCTCGTTGCATTTCCCCGATCTCGTCTAGAGGAGGAAAGAGTAATTAGGATAATAGGACTCCCGCGACGCATCTCTTCTCTTCCTGCAACATATTGCAATGCCTTAACAGAAGTAGACTTCATTATTTGATGAACTCCGTCAATATCCTCCTTATTCACTTTATTATAAATACTGGAAGACAAGGACTTTTGCTCCATACAATGTTGTTTGACACTGCTCTCATTATCTTCTAGCTCGTACATCGCTCGCGAAACATACCTCAAGGTTCTCTCAATCTCCTAGTCAGTCTTTACTTATTAGACATCGCTATCAATACACAGCTCATCCAGGAGATAATCGACTTGGTATCTATATATATATTCTCTCGGCAGCAATTGTAGTTTATTCCTCATAGTTTTCCTGTTTTGGGCAAACCATAATTCCTGTGCTTTGCTAAGTGTCTTATTAAATGGACTCATTGACACCAGAGGAGCAGTGAGGAACCATTTGAAACATCTTCTTTGCTCTAGCCATAGAATGTCTTCTTTAAATTGTTGTAAGGAAATGCAATCCGGCGATGTTTAGTTCAGGTTTAAGTGGCCATGTTCTCAATGAGACAGATTTCTTACGCTGAATGAGGCGTCTTTCTTACTCTCTTACAGAACACTCCTGTGTCACTAAATTGCCTACCATCTCTTCATCCGCGTTACACCTCCACACAACCACTTCCTGCAACTCCGAAGTATCCTGTTCTTCTTCCTTCTCGTCACCAGCGTTTCATCGCATAACATCACCATCTCCGAAAAGCGCTCGCCAATCAATCACTCAATTTTATTCTCCTCAACGAGTTATCTGTTGTAATTGCAGAAAACTGAAGGTAATTTTTTTTAATTAGTTGTATCCATAATTAATCTTGAGAGGTTATCATTACACATCTCATCTACTCATGATCTTTTATCTCCGTCTAATATTTCTCTACTTCTCTTCACTTGTAACTCTCTCTTTACTCGACACCTTTACTTGCTCTACATGTCATAAACTTCGTTGATTCTTAGACTTAAACAGTCAAAAATATCAGAGTTTTTCTCAAGGCTAGGTTAACTGTGCTTGGTCTGAGAAACAGAATAACTCTACTACAGGCTTAATCTGCTATCAACAAGATCAATAACCTTAGTAAATTGGCTGATAATAATATATTACTCACCTCCTCATCAACTTTATCTAAATACTCTTTTAATATCTCTCATATCATAATTCTCTATAATCACCATAACTAATAATTACTACTACTACTACTGTCTACATAATAATATAATAATTAATAATAATAATATAATAATAATAATATATAATAATAACTCCGCTACATATCTAATAATATCACAATTTCACATAAACTCAATATTTCTCGTATCATTAATCAAATAACAAACTCATCCTTTAAACATATTGCATCCCATACTGATATTAATCACTCTATTTTCGTCTATATCATAATAAATAACATAATAATAATATAATAATACAATAATTTAACACATTCTACACTAATTAATATATACTCATCAATAAATATAATAATATCAATATAATCAATAATTAATAATCAATACCAAATATAACTAAATTATTATCCTAATTATTTCTATATATATATATTATATAGTATATATTATATATATTAATATATACTATATTATCATATATAATATATTAATATATAATATTATATATATATAATATTATATTATATATATATTATATATATATCTCAATACTAATCATAGTATCTCTATACATATATGCATCCCCAAGTGATTTATATAGAGGGAAAACCCTTTATTTAGATAGAGCGCAAATTTGCGTTTTTGCGCTCTTAAAAAAGTTTGTTGCTCCAAAATTGCAAAAGCGGCTCATTTTAGAAATTTCGCGCAAACGCAAAAGCGCGCCATTTTTTTTAAACCTAAAGCCGCAAAATTGACTCTTGCCTCGCTTTGCGCTTTCATATTGCTTATGCCCACTATATTTATATATTAGAATATATATATTACATATAGTCATCTCCCCCTCTTCACACTCTCTAATCTCTCACCTCTCTCTCTCTTCATCTGACACATAGCACAAATTTCATGCTGTGGTATCACCTCTTCTCTTATTTCTTTAAATGAAGCTAAGGTCGTCAGTTATTCCTCTCCTTATAACAAAAAAAAAGTATAAAGACCTTGAAACAATCGATTACAGATATTCTAAACCTACTGAAAGTTATAATTGCAATATGAGACATATAAAATTTAAATTCTGAAAATTGATTCCTAACATAAAAATACTTTAATATATAATAAAAGGTGGTAAATTCAAACTTAATAAATAGACTATATTGCTATATACATATATATATATATTATTATAATATATATATATTATATATAAAAAATATTATCTATATACTATTATGAAATGAATATATTGAAATACTTTAAGTATATATAATAATATTAATATAAAGTATATTAAAATATACCGTACGAAGAAAATTATAGGATATAAATTTATATAATTATATATTTATATCAAAATATCTAATTTGGGAATATTAGTAAATAAGAAGTATATATCAAAACTATTCAGATTACAATTGACAAGCAAGAGTGATGTAATGAAATCAGCGAATGTTGAAATAATGCCCAGTTGTACATGATATGTGATATAACTTTTACTTACAATTTAATGTAATTTTTAAGGTAAAGAGGCCAAGCTTTTGCCATATGCAATACTTTTATTTTATTTATCATAATATTTGATGTACGTTGCAGGGTCCCCTCTAGTTCGAACACACTCTCTTGTAAATTATGTTTCTGTGTATTTTTTCTATGAGAGTTAGCAATCTATGCAATCCGTAAATGATGAAACTCACTTTTTAAGACCCTTATTTTTCCTTTGAAATTCTCCTTTCTCTTTGGTTCGTTGTGCAAACAAATTATAATAAAATTATTACTTTATTATTATTATATTATTATTATTATATTATTATTATTATTATTATTATTTATTATTATTATTATTATTGATTAATTTTTTAATATTTTAAAGCAGTTGTAAGGATACTACCGCCATATTTATATATTATATAAATGTTTTTCTATATATATGCGTAAACAAATATTTTATTGATAAAAGTTTTTAAGTTCATTATAAAGAGAGTACAGTGAGGAAAATTTTTTATTATATATTTTAAATAATTTTGATTTCACAGGAATTGTCATTTTTCTTGAAGAAACTGATTTGATTGTACACACAATTTTTCTTATCTTTCTAAATTTTAGTAAATAATAATATTATGTCTCTGGCCCGCAACCTATATTGCCTATAAATTATAAGTATTTATTATTTATTATTTTAATAATATTGATATTTGGATGAGCAAGCGTAATCTAAATTACAAAAATATATCAAAATAGTAAAAAATGTGAATATTTTTTCATCTTTTGAGCTTTTTATGTCGTTATGTTTCATTATGATGTGATAGTAATAGTATTGTCAGCTTCTTGATGCCTTATCCGATAAATTTATTATTTGTATAAGTCATGCATTTTTTTGTATCCATGAGTGTTTTTTTTATGTTTATTACAAAACGTAAATGTAATATGTTTTAAATATAGCATATGGTGAATAATAATTTTCAATGTTGAATAGTTAATTGGCTGATTATTTTCTTATATATAGCTATTTGTGTTTATTTTTTTTATAAAGCTATGTATTTGTTTTATTTATTTTATAATATAAATATTTATGTCTTCATTTTTGTGTAATTGTTATGATATTGCTCATTGTTATATTTTCAGAATGCTGATTCTCGTCTGTAAATGACCGATTATTTGCAGTGCATTGTGTCCCTGCAGTGTATGTCTAGATGTATTATCTATGTCAGGTAACGGTTGTTGTTATTATTGAATAGTTTAATTTTGAAGTTATGTAATAAGATTATAATTTATTTTGTGATTTAAAGTAGCCAATATAATGATAGACTGTTTTAACGATTTAGTAAATATTTATTAGATTTAACACGATAAGTTGATAGTAATTGATGATAGTCTTCAATTATTTTATAATTGTTATAATAAGATAGAATTGTTGTTATTAAATACTACAATATTGCAACTCCTTTGAATTTCATTGAACAACAGTGCATGTTTAATGCTCAGCTGGGACTGGCATTGTCTTAATACACACTGACTAAAATCTGATGTTCTTTTGTATTGGTAGATATTCATTTAAATTTTCAAAGTAATAATTTAATATCTCTTGCCAAATTAGTCAGTATTATATATTTTTCATTAATATATTTTTGTTATTATAATATATATTTCATTTTATTGAACTATATATAATATTATATTTAATTTTATATTATATATTAATTTCATATGGCAATAAAATTTATATATATTTAATGATAGATTTATTTATACATTGACTGACTTTTATTTTTTTCAAGCAGTTAATAAATATATATACTTTAATATATATTATATATATTAACTTAACTATCATAATTATTATATACTTATATTAATCGATATAAATTTATATATAATTTCTTATTATAACTTTATATAACTTTGTTTATGTATAATAACCATATAAATCTTTATACACCATTACAGTATATATAACTTAGCTAGACCCAAATATATTCATTCACTATACACTATACCACCTTTAGTAATTTAGTCATTAGGGTTCATGATACTTTGCCAGTTTGTGCGCCATTTGTACTGCGGATATTACGCCGAATTCCGACTACCATGTCAAGGCATTTATAAACCTGTTGATAATCTTTTCGAAGTATATACTAATTATTATATTAATAGTATATAGTACTGAGGTTCTATATTTGCAGTGCGCATGATGCGGATATCTACGGACATCCGTCTACAATGTTCATGGATTTGATAAAACCTAGTTTTGTTAAGACGCAGTACATTTATTTATTTTTTTTATTAAAGTAACAATCAATAATTATAAAACGTTTAACTCCCAGTGTTTGTGCTATTAGTGTGACATAATGCAAATATATTTTTTGTAATACATCACAATAAGCTTTCATATTATTACTCTTATATTAGCTTGTCATGACATCTTCAACAGACTATTATTACCTACAAAATATTAATCATAAAACGATTCTCTCAATTGATAAGATAAAAATATATGACTGAATTGTTTTTGCGACATAAGGCCACGACTACTCGGTCAAGCGTTGTTTCACTTGAAGGGTCTTCAGGGAGATAAGTTGGTGAGTTTTAAAGCTATAGTATGCATTCTAACTATTGCACAGGCGGTAACTCCATTTAACCAGATAGGCTGGAATACTGCCTTACATAATACAGGTTTGAAAATCATTAAAAAGGTGTTTAGCTGATTGGATTTTTTGTCACGGGGGGCCTGCGCAAAGGATCTTGTTTATACGCTGAAAGAGTAAGTTTATGACAAATATTTAATATCTTATTAACATTTTGCACTACATTATAATCACATTTTTGGTTATATCTGTTCGGCGATCCCTTATATTTATTCATTATCAGTCATTTTCTTTTTTGGACCTAATTGCTGGGAATCAATAAAATAATGTTTGAAGCTATTCTGGAATATTTGAGCTCTTAAGGATCGTACAGTCGTTTTTTGCTAAGAACTGTGCCAGAACTAATGTTCAACGGTTGTAACTTATACCCCAGCTTGCGTTAAGATATATATCATAGGTGAATATTGAAATGTTTTTTTTTTAAAAACTGTCATTATAAAGGTCAGTTTTTGGACTGCTTTGTTTTTACTGAAGTTTAACATATCTGAACATATCTAGTATATTGTTGCATAAAATATATTGCTAAAATCTGTTGTAGTGAAATTGAAACACTTAGCCTTCTCTTTCCTAGTCTTATATTTTATGCTTTTATAAATATATATATAATATATAATATAAAAATATATATTTATATATATACTAATAATTATATATTATAGTAATATTATATATTATACTCATAATACTTACACTTAGGTGAGTCATAATATCATCACATACTCTGTTTATTAGGTACTGGCTTCGTATTCTTATTATGAGATATATAATATTTATATCTAATATATATAACTAATATATAATTAGCTCCTTAGAATTATATATATATACCGTATATATATATATATAAATTATTTAGTACTTGTACGTTATAAATGTAAATATTTATATTACTATAATTCATCATTGTATCTTTATACTCATGAAAATTGAACAATCAACTCTACTCTATAAATATTATAGCCATATTAATATAAGTATATATATGGTATGTAAATATATATATATACAAATTCACAAATTATAAGCTTGTATTAGGTTACGATTTACGCGCGTTAAACAAGTATTAGCGAGAAGATTGAACGAATGTGAAAGTAGTACATTTTTTCAGGAATTGTTCTCTCGAACATTTACCCTTTGCCGGAAATTGGCCTCGGCAGAAACATTCCCTCGGCACAACATGTGAGAGCATCCTAATCGACACTGTTGCCAGGTTGCACATGACAGCTTCCCCAAACTTTCTAACCCCAAACAAAACTTACCCGGGCCACACCAAACACATATACCCATTCACGTTATAACACTATCAAAACTTAAGGTACCTCAAAACACGACACTACACCACCCCCTACCATGCCACGCATGCACCAAGAGACCACGCCACTCTGGGCTAATCCAACCTACTACTCACGCAAACCACACACCAAACAAACATCACAATGTAACCAACACACTCAATTACCTCCGATTACAACACACAATCCAATAAGATCGTGACGGTTAACGAAACTTGTAAACGTCGGTAGCAAATTGAGAGACAACCAATCAAATATTGAAATCCAGACTAGAGTCTCATTTTCTCATTCCATCAGACGAGTAGGTTGCTAATTTTTAGTTTATATAGCAACTATAATACTATTTCGCTCAGATTTTTTGTATAAATTTTTTTTCAGTTGTTTCTAAACTGTATATATATATATTATATATATATACCCTATATTTATATATATATATATATATATGTAGTACGGTATATATATATATATATATATTTATATATATACTCACACTTAGTGTACTATAATATATATATAATAGGAGTGGCACTAGGTAACATATTTTACTAATATACTCAACGCTACTAGCTATCCGGTATACTATATGCTAGTACACAGTGGATCTCTTGTGGTTATAAATGTTTTGGTATTTTACAATGCTGATATATCAAATGGTTGAGCCAAAAATCATTTTAAAATTATTGCAGCTAGAACTTAACGGGAATTGTGATCTCGGTGCGTTGTACAGCTGACTTTGTTTTAGGAAAACTCACTCCATTTTGTATTTATGTTTGTTCCATACTATATCAAATAATACCCTAATGCCGACATGCTTCTCAATCGCTGAGAATTTTATTAGAAAAGGGAACTGTTCGCAAAATCCACTCGTTGGTGTGTCTTGTTCTGGTAAGACTCGCTGCCGCACTAAAAGGATAGAATACGCTGCTGAGTCTTGAGGAAAAGCAAATTTCGCTCCTTTCTGCTTTGGAGGAAAAGAAGCGTTACTGCTGCTTTAGGAGGAAGAAAAAAGTACTAAGCAGCACTCTCGAGGGCAGAAGCTAGCGAAGGGAGAAAAACTAGGAACAGACTTAGCTAGGGAAAAGAGAAAGCTAAGTTCGGAAGCACTGAAGAGCCGAGAGAGCTACCTTGATGGCTGAGCATGAAGTCGAGAACAAGCCAAAACTCGAGCAGAGGCACGAAGAGAAACAAGGCTAAATGGAGGTGGAAGAAAAGGATGTCAAGAAGAGAGAGGAAGAATATGAATGCCTTTCAGATGTAAGCTTCGATGCTGAAGAAAACAATCTGTCAACTGAACGCACGCATATAGACACTAGTGCTTCTGAAGAGAGCTGCAGGAGTAGACCATACGCACTTTTCCTATGCTAACTAAGTTGACCGGCGCAAGATTGAAGCTTCCATTCTTCGACATGAAAAGAAGAACGATACTTTGAAGTAATTTATCATATTAGGGGATAAGGTATTGATGAAGAGCAGAGGCGAAACGATCGAGTCTCTGAATAGCGAAAAGCGAGCCGATTTAGTATTGGAATAGATCTCTCCTAACAAGTAAAGCTGTCAGTGTCTAATCACACAAACATGACTGTTCTGAAGAGTTGAATGACAAACTATGACCGGTCTGAAAAGGAGATTTATTGAGAGGTAGCCGATCTCAAACACGTGAAAGGTGGTGGGATACTGGTAGCGAGAGTAGATTAAACTATTAGAAATCTTAAGCGTCGATCATTATCCATAGGCTTTAATATATCTACTAAGAGGATTATTGAAGCTCTCTTAAAAAGTGATTACACTAGCGATGTTGATGTTAACATCTAGACACACCTCGATGATTTTCTTTTTCACTTAGTGTTTCTCACTGGA
Organism: Trachelipus rathkii; assembly: GCA_015478945.1. Taxonomy (NCBI): domain Eukaryota; kingdom Metazoa; phylum Arthropoda; class Malacostraca; order Isopoda; family Trachelipodidae; genus Trachelipus; species Trachelipus rathkii. The sequence goes on along the minus strand of JABUQX010027308.1, from coordinate 6,611 downwards.
TAAGTTTTTTGGAATACTGTGCCAAAAGACTCGAACGCTATCTTAAAGGGAAACGAAGAAGAAGCACCCGGAAGAGATATCTAACTATAGTTCAGAAGGATATTTGGAATAGCGCATAAAGTTTTAGAAATCACAGGGGACAGTCAAATAGTCGCAGCACGAAGTCATCATATCACGTTCTGAGGTTAAAGAGCACACATGAACCAAATAATCCAGATTATTAAGATTCAATTAAAGCAATAGAGTATACCTCACAACCGAATGGATAGTAACATTAAAAGGTAGCAACCTAACATGCATTAAAGAGAGACTAACACATGAAAAGAAGGGAATCGGAAGTGGGATTCGAAGCGACTTATGGATCAGAAGCTAATCATTTTGTCGCAGAGCTCAAGTGGGCGAAGAGAGAGTGATCAGAATGCTTTATAGATGTCAAAAGGAGGAGGGCATTCATCGCACAGAGACTGTCGAAGTCCCTCCTTTTTACTATATCAAAGGCATACACAGTAAGTAAGGAACAAAAGGTAATCCATAGGTAAAACAGAAAGGACAGAAGCAAAATGGTGCGGGAGCGTCTCTCCGGAGTCGCTGATTAGCGGGCAACGAAGTCCTGCATTAATGCTCAGAGTGGTTGCAAGAGCCCGACAACTCACTGAATGATGATAAATAAGAGTGGAAAAATGCACGACAACGCTCACACCTATCGCTGTTGAATATGGGACGGTGACGAGCTATCAAGTCACCGTAACGCCTCCGAGATCTACCGGTGGGGTAAGCGTTAAGTGGTATTGTGCGAGAAAAGGTTGTACTGAAAAGGTAGTTATGTTGGAACAACCAGAAAATAAGATTGCTAAGGACGGTACGGTGATTTGAAAGCGTCCTCTAAGAGTTCGTTATGGTTTGAAGATACTCCTTATTACGTTGGGTTAGGGAAACGCAGCAAGTGCTGCCGAAGAATGTTTCGTATATGATTTGGTCATTGGAAATGTTAAAGGAGCATTGCCCCTGAGTCAGCCTAATCTCCGCATAGTCGAACCGTGTGTCGAGGCCTCGTAAAGTAGAGGTCGGGCATAACAGTAGAGAAGTATGCTGGTTCCCATCGCTGAGAACGCTGAGGAAGATTCACAAGAAGAACTGATCAAACAAATATATCTTCATCGGAAATGTGAAGAGTTTTTCGATAGGTTGAACGCAGTTTTAAGAGGAATTACGGCGCAGTGCCAAATCTTTTGTCATCATAATAAAGATGTCGAGCAACACGGAGCCATCACTAAGTGTGATGACTGGGTCCAAATGTTCACCTGAAAACGAAGAAAGTTACAGAAAAAGATGAAGTTGAAGTCCCTACTGATCTACTAATAGCATGTATGGAAGAAGAACACAAGAATAACCTGGATGATCAGCGTTGAATCTTCAATGGTAGAAAGTACAAAGTGGTCTGAAGAACAGATCGTACTTACGAAGATGATGAGATGGTGAGAGATGATACAGACGGTCATACGCAAAGTTCTGGAGAGAAGGAGTGTTGTAGCTGTTGGGTTAGCAACGGGAGACTAAACCATGGTGATGAAGTGCAAGAACGTTATTAACGATCGAAGCTTTAAAAGTAAACAGAAAAGATGATGTCAAGTCTATCAAAGGGATATGGTAGGTAGTGGAAAAAAGGCTGAAACACAAGTATATAGATAGAGGAACGAAGGTCGCGTGACCTTATTCAAAGAGTTATGGAAACAAATACAATTTTCCAGAAGGTTCACCTCTGGTCTTGTACGAAAGGGAGTTAAACGAAGTAGATTGTGCATGAAGGTGGTCACAAGCGATGAAGTCTCTCGGTGTCATAAGGGGTAAAGATACTAATCGGGTAAATTACCCAACAGTTCTCTTCTGGCTCGAAACATATAATTCGGAAAGTAACTAAACACTGTCTACATCGTGTGATATAGCGAGAGACGTCGCACCTTGGACACAATACACTATAAACTTTCTTCACCTCTTCAACTCTTAGCACGTTTCTTTTCCTACTTCCTGATAGTGGTGATGAAAGATACTTTAACTCAGTTGATACATAATTTTTATCTTTTAATTATTTCTATTCTAATTAGGTTATTATAGTTATTTATATAAATTAAGTTACAATAATATGTTATTAATATTAATTATTAATTATATTAATTTATTATTATAATTCATTATTATTATTTTATTATTTTTATATTTATTTATTATTATATTATTATTATATTATATATCACAAATTTGATCATATAATCTTATTTTTCATATAGAAGAGATACTATTTTTATAATAATATTAATAGTTTTATTTTTTTTTATTTAAATTTTTCGCATCTGCCAATGTATTTTTTATTTCATTTTAAGTATCAAACTATTTTATTTTCAATTTTTATAAATGATTATTTATTTACTATAAAATTTTTATTTTAATTACTTATTATATATAATTAAAATAAAAATATGAACAAGGCTTAATTCTTTTTTGTATTTTATTATTATTTATATGTATTATTTTTAAATTGATTATTTTAATTCACGAGGGCCAGTGCGCTAGACCTAACGAGTGCCCTCGGCCTCCGTGAGACGGCAGGCCTCGCGTGCGCCTCGCCTGGTCCTGCGGCCCCGCGCACTAACTAGCGGCTAGAAGGGCGCAGGAGGTCCGACTACTTGGGTGATGACCGCAAGCGCGATCCTGAAAAGGAAGCCAATTGAGATTCTTGACGCTTCTCTTGGTTAACCTTTGGTTTGTCATGAGTTGTGGAGTGCACAATGTTTTTTGATCCCGATTTAAGTAAAACGAGCTAAAAGTTGTAGACTTTATATTGTATTTCAAGAGCAGTGAAGGAAAGAGGGGAAAAAGAAAAGTAAGGGAAGAAGAGTGAAAGAGAAGATAATTTGAAAAATAGTGAAAGAAAGAAAAGAAATTGAGCTTGTGAGGGAAAGAGAGGAGATAAAAAGAAAGTGAAAGAGAAGATGGGTGATAGAATGAGATGAGTGGGAAAGAGAAAAAAGAAGGGTAATAGAAAAGAAAAAGAGAAAGAGGAGAGAAGGGGAAGAAGAAAGGGAGGAATGAGAACGAAAGAAAAAATTGACAAAGAAAGAATTTGAAAGTGAAGAGAAAAAGACAGGAAAATAGAAAAAAAAGAAAGAGTAGAGTGTTGAGAAAAAAGGAGAAAGAGAAAGAGAAAAGAAAAAGGGGAGAAAGAGAAATAGAAACAAAAAGTATTTGTTTATCTATTATCGAATCGTTTGCATTTAATTTTGTCTCTTCGAAGTAAACGATCAAGAAATCAAATTTTATCTTCGTTTTGAAGACTTTTCACACCTTTTTTTTTATCACACTTTTGTAACAAGTAATCAATGTCAAAAATTTTTCTTTCTTTTTCTTTTTCTTTTTTATCACTTGATTCTTAATTCCTCTTTCATCGACAAGGAGAATAATTAGTACGACGATGTAATAATTGTCTTTCATATATTCCCTATCAAAACTAAAAGATAATGGCTTTAAAACTTATGTGTAAATATTCCTAATTTGAACCAAGCCCATTCTGTTTTATTAATCAAAATTAATATTCTCTTTGGTTAAATTTAAATAAGCTGAAAAGCAAAATTTACCTACGAAATTCGTACATAAATGAATATATATATATATATATATATATATATATATATATATATATATATATAACCAATATATATATATTTAATAATATATATATATATATATATATATATATATATATATATATATATATATATATATATATATATATATATATATATATATATATATATATATATAGTGGGAAATTTAAAGATTATGTTAGAGGTTGGTTACTTTGAAAGAAAATTTAGTATTGGTTTTCTATTTGAGCATTCTCTCTCTCTCTCTCTCTCTCTCTCTCTCTCTCTCTCTCTCTCTCTCTCTCTCTCTCTCTCTCTCTCTCTCTCTCTCTCTCTCTCTCTCTCTTCATTTTTACATCCTTTTTTATTTTCTTAAAAAGCCCACATTATTGGACCAGATGACTCACATTTTAACATTTTATGCTACTCAATCATTATATATATACCCGTATATATATATATATATATATTTTATATATGCATATATATATATATATATATATATATATATATATATATATATATATATATATATATATATATATATATATATATATATATATATATATATATATATATATATATATATATATATATATATATATATATATATGTTTATATATATATTATCATATAAATATATATATATATATATATATATCTATATATATATATATATATATATATATATATATATATATAACCTATATATATATATATATATAATAACATATATATTTCTTTATATCTATAAATAACTGTACTACTAGTTTATAGGTTACATTAAAAACACTTTAACTTAAACTCCAATAGAAGAAGAGAAAAAGTTGGCACATGTTGCTTTATTATATCATGTTAATTTTTATATGTTAATTTTGTTTTAATTTTTTTTTTATTTATTTTATTAAGGGGCTCGAGCCGACGGTGGGACAGAGGGGGGGACGAAGTCCCCCCCGTCGTCCCCCGCTGAGGCCGAGAGACCCTGACTCTTTCCATCTTTGCGATTTATATTTAATCTTGGGTATTCCTTTAGTTAAAAAAAAAAACTGTTATTGGCAACTTTGACGCTCTATTGCCTTGAAATAATCGAAAAAATCGATTACATCGTTCGTTCGATATATATCGGTTAACATCCTTTTAAAGGACAAGTTAGTATATATTTATATATATATATATATATATATATATATATATATATATATATATACTATATATATATATATATATATATATATATATATATATATATATATATATATATATATATATATATAGGCCAAACTAAAGAAGTTACCCGCACGATATCTCGAAAAATATAACATATACACGAAAATAAATATCATTTTATTAATCAGGAGACATTTTTACCGCAGAAATTTAAAAAAAAAATTAATTTATTCTAATATTTATTAATAACTCCATATTAATATTAGTAAAAAGTGCAGGCTCTGATTGACTTGAAAGACGTTGAAAGCTGCAGTCTCGAGAGAAAAAGTTGCCAAATGTCGCTTTATAATATAATTGGAGAAAATATTATTTTTTTCTTTTTATATCCTTCTTAGGGGGTTCGAGCCGACGGAGGGACAGAGGGGGGGACGAAGTCCCCCCCGTCGTCCCCCGGTAGGCCGAGAAACCCCGACTCTATCCATCGTTCTTGTTTACCCGTGGGTATTTGTCCGTTTTAAAAAGAAAAAAATTCAACATTTGGCCGCATCTTCGATTTATCAAAAAACTGTAAATTTTTCATCAATTTTTAACAATTTTAATTTTTTAAAAAGCGTTATTTTTTTTATTTTTTTTTAATTTCTGCGGTAAAAATGTCTCCTGATTAATAAAATGATATTTATTTTCGTGTACCTGTTATAGTTTTTTAGTTACATGCCTGGCCTTTTCGGGATGCTGACCATATATATATATATATATATATATATATATATATATATATATATATATATATATATATATATATATATATATATATATATATATATATATATATATATATATATATATATATATATATATATATATATATATAATTATAAATATAATAACAATAATAATAATAATAATAATATATAAAATAATATATATTTCATAATATATATATATATATGCTATATATATATTCGCCATGGGCGCCTTTCGTGGCGGGGTTTGGTCTTCTTCTCTCACTTACGAAGGCGCTGGTTCAAATCATCCGCGTAGGTGGGTTTATCCTAAGAATAAAGGTAAAACGACTGCGAACACGTTGGTGGTGCTGGTTTGGGATAGCCGGCCTTAAAGTTCGATTTCCTGTAGTCCCCCGTTACCTCCTGCACAGGGGATAAACACTGTAAAGGTAGTAATTTTTTTTTTTTTTTAACAGTTTTGCCACCACCACTCACGGGCAGAACCCTATTCAAGGAGGGGGTGTTAAAATAAACAAAACACAATTACGCAGATGGGCACAGACGCAGGCTTTGGGAGTGCAGGAGATTAAATTCAGCAGAAAACACAGAAGATGGAAGATGGGAGAGAATTCCACAGAACAGAAGTGGCTGGAAAGAAGGAAGCACCGCAACGAACTAGCCTACAGGAGTTTGCAATATCCACAAAAAACTCATGCACCTTTAGCACCTTATTGCTACAAAGGACGTCGTAAAAATTGGGAGAAGTACGTAGTGAAAGTTCCCTCGAGCACACCTGCCGCTGCAGTACCTAGAAAAGAAGTCAAGGCTCTGCTTTGCTCTCTTTAGATGGGGATGCGCGGTGGAAGATTGGAACGGTTTATCGAATCGTTTTGGCTTTACGACCTGACCTTCTCGCGTGAACTCTGACTCTGCCTGATCTTGTGACAGTACTCCACACAAGGTGGGATGAGGGCCGCGCCGTAAAGCAGCGGGAAAAGAGTCTCGCGTTACAACGTGAACTATCGTTTTCTTTGGACCCTCGCGACCATTGTGTGTGATGTGGGTTTCTGGGCGTGCTGCT
>JABUQX010027307.1:25000-36367 GCA_015478945.1 Trachelipus rathkii | reverse complement strand
AATATAACTTTGTCTGAAAATTCCAATTTCTTTAAAAACCCAACTTTCTTACAAATCTCCTCTCCAAAACTATGTACCCAACACCCTTTTACTTTTCCTGTGATGTCATCTTATATTCGACGTCTCTGTGTCTCTCCTGTGCAATGTAAACATCTTGGCCTTAATGACCCAAAAAAAATGCTTGGAAAAACCTACCTGCCACATCACAGATTGTTATAAATAAGAAAGCAAAAAGGCCGCAAAGAACTGGAAAGTACAGAACGCTGGGAGATCTGTTTAGACTGTGAGAATTTCCTCCTGTTCTCCAGTGTCCCGCTATAAAAGGAGTGTGTTACCAATTGTTCTTCATCCCAGTCGTATGGAGTTCCTGCTCTCATATCTGGGTAGGTCGGGGGGGGTTCTGGTGACCGGCTTTGGACAGTGTTCGACTAACGGACAAAGCGATAAAACTAGTTCTGCACTTTCCAGTTCACTGGACCCTCTATCTTTGCGAGGCGATGTTTTTGCTTTATCTCTATCCTATAGGTGTGATTACCGCAATCCAACCTACAGCGGCAACAGTGCTGAGGAGAAGCTTATCACGGAGCGCGTACCACACTTTGATACGACCAACTTCGATAGCACAATACGGTGCATGAATAGTTCTATTCGCACGCAAAGTATCTGTCTGACCATTGGAAATCCAGGGCTTGAGGTTTGTGTGGTGCTTCCTTCTTTGCCACCACCCTCTGTTTTGTGTGGAATTCTCTTCCATCTTCTGTATTTCCTAACTGAATTAATCCCCGCCACTTTAGAAAAGCCTGCGATCTGTCTCATCGATGCGTAATTTGGCCGTAGAGGAGTGAACTTTGGAGAGTAAACACCTTCCTTGGAAATAGGGCCTCCTGCCCGGTGAGTGGTGTGGACAACTGTTAAAAAAAATCCTTGAATGGAACTGGGCGATTAAAAAAAAGTAAGAAAAAGACAAATGAAAAACAAACAATAGATCCTAATAACCACCCCAAACATCACAAACATCATATTCGTAATATACCAACAACGAAAATAACAGTACCTTTTTCAACATTACCCTCAGATGGATCATATGTTGCAAACACACAAATTTTGACCTTTTTCAAACTTAAAGTTTAACCATTTAGACTTCTAGTACTCACACACACAAAATTTATACCATAGCTCTCTACCACAACCCACTCATCAGAAGCAACTCCTTCTTTTCCCCTCTCATTCCTTTCCACAGCACCACAAACCCACACACATATTTCACACCACTCCACTCATTTTCACCGTTCCTTTCATCTTTGTTCATCACAGCGAGCAATCCAAACTTTGCCCTTTTAAATACATCACATCACCTCTGCTCCTCATCTCCTCAACGATTTATTCCTCTGACATCTTTATTATCACAAGATACGATTCATACAATTTTCGCCGGAAGGATAGAAAGGGCGCTTACTGCGCTCACGACCTTCTCCGAGGCATGGCATTAGCATTCCTGGCAAAAGTTAAGTGGTAGTAGGCCAGCCAACCTAACTACACCGTCCCTTAGTCGCCTTCTAGGACACGCAGAACATACAATGTGGGCAATTTTTTCTCCCTACACGTATGAATATAAGGGATAGGGATGTCTGTAAGTGATGTTTCTAGATAGGGGTTGAATATAAGTATGTATATATGATTATTTTGTCTGGTGAGGATGAGTTGGATATGAACGCCATAACAGAAAGGCTATACCATTAGGCACCTGGATGTCCACATACATAAGCAAAATGGGTATATATATATATATATTATATATATATATTATATATATATATATATATTTATATTATTATTATATATATTTATATATATATATATATATATTATATATACCGTAACACCGAGGTTACCTTGGATCATGAGGTAACTTGGAACACTTTTGACCAATGTACACATTTTGTTGATAACTCCTTAACTATTTGGAGTAGAAAGGTGGTTTTAGGCTCATTTTGTTTGTAAAATGATGCTCTTTTTAGGATTGGTATATGAATGTAAAAACACAACCTTTACTTATCCTTTTTTACAGTTGCACAATGTGTTCAGGTTTTTCATTTTTCTATTTTATCACACCCCTGAAATATTACCCCGTTTTTCGGTCAGAATATCTGACCCCCCAAATTTGCTGTAGGATAAGGGTCATATAAGGTATTTTTTTTCCATAATTGAAAAAAAAATTAATTTTAACGGTTTTAATTTTTTGACCGTTTTTTAACCCTGGGGCATATATGGAAACATTACAGAATGAAAAAAGAGTAACTATGGAAAAACAACACAATAATTTAAAAAATAAAAACTACAAAAAAATATAACATAATTATTTATATAACTATTTAATGAGAAATATATAAATCGATAATAATACAACACTTCTAACATTCAATTAACACATAGAGCAACCATGACCATATAGAGGAATGAAATTTATAGAGAGACTGCATACGACGGAGCCGGAACCAAAAAAAGATACGCAGAACGAGACAGAGATTTGAGAGCACTGACGAGAATGCTGTAAAAAAAAAAAAAAAAAGAAAAAAAAAAATGATCGACAAAAAAGTAACTTAGTTAACTATTAAATGTATAAATACATATTCGAATGTACAAAAACTATAATATATAATAGATATCACATACACAATAAGAACTACAGATATAGAGATATATATATTTACGGTTAGAAGAGTAGACTGATAGGCGTCACAACCCCGAACAAATTGAAAATTCGAAAGAAAAAACAAGATGCACATTTTCAATAAATAAGATATGAAAAAGATATAGAGAGCTACGATATATTCTACACCAAACAAAAATATTAAGGAAATAAACACATATATACATATGAGAGATAACATATGTCGATAACAGAAGAGAGAGAAAAAAAAAGAGATCGCAGACATAAAAGGAAATGCCTGGCTAGAGGATAGAATATATAGAAAGAAAAATAACATGAAGAAAAGGAAAGGAGGAAGGCTGAGTCAGAAGAAGAGACCCAAGAAATAGACACAAAAGAAATAATAAAAAAATATATTTGAATTATATAAAATTTATGAATGTAAAGAATATATAGAAATATTGTTTTAGAAAATATAAAAAAACAAGATAAGATCAAAGAAAATTTAGACTATAGAAATAAAGAGACACATACCACTGAAAGAATAGAAAATTATGGAAAACACAACACGTTACCAGTATAACCTCAATCAGATTTCATATAACAAACAAAAAAACAATATAACACACATATACAGAAGACACTCCAATAAGAAGATAACAGACAAAATGGGCAAAAAACATAGAAGAGATATAAATAAATAGGACAACAAAAATAGAATAATAAAGAGATATTATTCAATATAAATTATAACTATCCATATATATAATAGAACTAATTAGCATCATAAAAATATAATATGAATCTACCAAAAAATCAATAAAATCATTCCAAGTTACCCCGTGTTACGGTATATATATATATATATAAAAATTATTTTATTATATTATTATTATATTATTTTATTATTATTATTATTATTCTTAGTTGTAGTATAGTTTTATCAAAAATATCTTAAATATCTTTTTAATATCATCGGCAAAATAATCGGCGAAAATTGCCGATGATAATGACGATGACGATGTTAAAAAATATGCCGATTTTTTAGCCGATGACGATGACAATGACGATTAATTCGCTCCCATCACTAATCATTCATAGATCTATACTGTGACTATTTTTCTGAAAAATTTTTAAGTTCAAAAAAATTTCTAAGTTCTGAAAAGTTAAGTTATGTAAAAAATTTTAGAAAATTCTTAGTGGGCAAAGCTTCTGGAATTGATGCAGAAGCTTGACTTACAAATAATTTCTTAAAAACTAACGTAACAAACTTTTTCTAAACTTACGAAATTTTTCTGAGCTTATGAATTTTTTTTTTCAGAAACAGTTATACAAATGTATATATAATTATATATATATATATATTATATATATAATATATATATTATATATATATATATAATAATATATATATATATAATATATATATATATAGTATTTTTTTTTTTTTTTTTTGTATTTGATGTGATATTATTTGTACTTTTTATTTTTATTGCATACCTATTACACACAAATATTTTTACAAATTTTTTATTTTCTTTGATATTATTTACACAGTATAAATATATATTTCTGTTATGTTATTTACGTACACTTTTGTTATAATATCGATTCCTCAGAAATAGTGAAATTGATGTTATAAAAAAATGTGATATAGTTGATAGTATGATATCTGAAACGCATTTCAACAGTGATTCCTCATCCCTATACAAACGGAAAAAAAAGCTGAATTGTTATGATTTTCAGAGTGTTACTATTAATATTTTTTAGTAAAAATATTAACTCAAAATAAACTCAAATGCGTAAAAAAAACTTCAAATAATTTTTTAAAACCATTTTTGTAAATGAAATATTTATAAATTTTAAATATACTATGTACATGGAACTCAAGTCAGTAATACTAAACAATTACCAAATTTAATGAAATCAATATAATAAAAATCAGAACAAAGCATCGATAGCGATATCCTTAAAAAAAATGAGAAAATTAGCCGTATAAAATTTTTGGAACGTTATTTTATATATTTTCCTTTAAAATATATAGCTACGTAAAATACACAAAAATTCATAAAAAAAAAAAAAATTCAAATAATTTTTTAAAACTATTTTTGTAAATGAAATGTTTATAATTTTAATATAGTACTAGCTATGTACGTAAAACTCAAGTCATATACTACACAATTACCTTTAAAGCTGTATGTAGTTAGCATAACATTTAAATTAGTTTTTAGTTTTAGTTGTAGACTTTGTGTATAAATTATTTATTGACAAGTCCTCGAGTGCTTTGTGTATTTGCATGAGCATGTTTTAGACTTCTGTGTTACATCTGTATAATATATTATGAGAAAGCCCTAGGGTGTTTATGGTAGGCATGAACATGGGTTCTGCTGATTAGTTTTGTTCTTGAACTTGAGACAGTCTTGATACTTCTATTTATTTCTACATGTTCATCTCCCAATCGGCCAACCCTCGGTTCACGCGACTGGGAGTGATCTCCTTGGCAATCACTAAACTTATATTAATTTTAGAAAAAGAACATGCAGGAGTCTAAGAAAAAAATCTCCCACTTATCATATGGCCCGAGTGAGAGCAGCCACTGCCAATATCTAATTTTTTAATTTCTTATGTTATGTAATTTGATATTTTAAATGGAGGAAAAGTGAGAAGAATTTCTTCACATAAACAGCAATTCATGAATTCTCATTTCCAAATCAAATTGCACAAACAAGCCAAATATAATAATAAAAAGAACAATTAAAAAGAAAGTGTCAAACATACTTTTTAAAATATAATAAAAATTTAGAAATCAAATGAAAGCTTGGGCAGGGGGGGAAACACAATAAAACACCCGGAATCTTACTAGAGACAGGATAAAAAAGGCGGAAACCGCAAGAAATGTGGAGTGAACTATGTTTTAAAATATTATACTTGATTATTTTTGATATATTATTTGAGTTCAAGACAAAAACAATTTGAGATCACCTTAAAATGTTGAATTTTAAGACTCATTTTTGTTTATTTATTCAATTTGAAATTATCTTTAGTCTATCTAATTCATTTTATTATTTTTCTTGTTTTATTTATTAACTATGTTTAAATAAATGCGACAATATTTGTGATTATAGATATAAATACAGATACACATATATATAATATATTATTATATATATATATAATATATATAATTATATATATATATATATATATATATATATTATATATTATATATATTATATAGTATAGTATATATATATTATATATATAAAAATATATATATTGTATTGCATATTGATAATTATAATTAAAAAATTATATTTATTTTTAGCCATATCTTATTTATTTTTACTGGTTAAAGCTTTCCCTAAAGTATGTTTGTATATATTTTCGATAAGACGTTATTCAATTGTTTCCCTGTAATATTTAACCAATTGAGCAAGGCGCATATGTATCGCGCAACCTCCTTGATCATATTATTATTATAAAAAACAAGGATAAGTAAGTACTTGTGACCATCGTTCGGAAAAAGTTGTTTTTGTTTATATGCAACTTTTAAATTGTTAAGCATATAACAGTGCAAGTTCTACTTAAATTAGACTATAATCCCAACCTAGTTTATGTTGGGAAATATTTATGTAATACTTTTCTCTAATTGAAATTCCTTAAGTTAAAAATATAGAACAGTGCAATATCGTTCTGAAAGTCAAATTAATTTTTGAAACTACCATCATTAATTGCTCCTATCTTATGATTCAATGCAAAGGATCTCTGTAATTATAATTTATTATTTCGAGGTAGAGCCTGGCCAGGAACTGTTTTGGGTAATAAATTGGTAGGGTCCTAAGCATATTAAAGTTGCCGTAATTATTTATAAGGTAAGACACTTTTATATTTCTTTATTAGTGTTAATCAGTTTTATTTTAAATATTATTTCCAAGAAGTATATGTTCAATTTTGTTGAGTTTGGTATTATTTATAACTTAGCAAAGTTAACATATATTTTTTATTTCAAAAATTAATTTTCAACTCAGAAAAAGTTTCTATTTTCGTATCGAAAAATTGCATTACGTATTCATAGTAGAAATATTCATATTTATACTGTGACGTATTGTTCTTAGAAAGATCGATATTTTCAATATCGATAGTGGAGCGATATTGCTTTGTTCGATATTTGTATCGAGTATGTATCGATATATCGATTACATATCGATATTATAAATTATTCTCGAAGGCTGAATGTAAATTTAAGTGTGAATTTTGTTAAATTGAAATGGATTTTAAGCATTTCTAGTGTAAATATATTATAAAAAGTGATAGTGTTAGTAATTGGTGATGGGATAGTTTATAATAATCATATATTAAAGCAAATTTATGCTAAAATTAGAAATTAAGTTTGTTTACTAGCAGTACATGCGTTCGATAGGCTATAGCTATTGAAAATTATAAAGCTGCCTATTTAATGAATTTGGATTTCATTTATTGGTTAAGAAAATTATTAATATTAAGGTACAGTAATTAAATTATGCTACAAATAGTAAATTTTATTATAGGCTAAGTTGATATACCTAATCAAAATTATGGGCCTAACTGATGAAGAAGCTCAAGCTTTAAGCTCTTGTAAAGCTTCTGTTAAAGCTTTGATAAGAAAAAGAGCTATTTCTAAAGCAAAAATTACTAATAATTTAAAAAAGTTAACTGCTTTTGGTAATGAAAATAAATTAACAGAGCCTCTATTTAGAGCTGTAAATACTGATATTGAGAAAGAAGTCTATTCTATTAAAAGTTTGGATGAAGAGATTGTCATACTGTTGTCTGATAATAATGTAGATAATTTAGATCCTTCTTATTTTAAAACTGAGCTTGAAGGTCAAGTAGATTACCATTTTGAGTTGTCAGCTGAGTTATTGTCCTTTGAAAAATATTTTCCTAAAGAAATTGTAAAAATAAATGAGAGTGTAAATACTGATAATTTTTTGGATTTAATAAATAAGGTTAATGATTCCAAACTGCCTCAGTTGCAGTGTGAAATATTTGATGGATTGGGAAAGAATAAATTACTTTTTTCCAATTTCCTTAATAAATTTAATAATTTAATCGGTAATAGGAGTAATTTAACCAATTCAGTAAAGCTTACTTATTTAATTAGTTTTTTAAAGGATTATGCTCTTAAAGTAGTAAGCCATCTGTCTATTACAGATGAAAACTATGACATAGCCTTAAGGTTATTAAAGAAAGAATTTCTTGATAGGCCTTTCATAATTAATGAAAATATAAATAATATTTTAGATCTTAAGGTTGATGAAGGCTATGATGAAGGCTTTTTGAAATTGAAAGTGTATATAAATGAACTTAGGTCAATGATTTATGAACTTAAGAGTTATGAAGTAGACTTTTTAGAAGCTGATACATCTGGAAGTCTACTCTTGAGTAATATAATATTTCAAAAATTGCCTAAAGTGTTTAAAAGTGAATTAATACATAAAATTGCAAATAATTATCCTACTTTGGTACAAATTTTTGATCATTATAATGAGGTTATTAATACTTTAAGTATTTTGTCCCAAAATAGGAAGGATGTATCAACCAAAGCTAAAGTAAATAAAGTTTTTCAAGCTACTAAAGCTCCTAAATCTAGTACTCTTCAAAATTTTAAAACTGTAAATAATAGTAAAGATTCTAAAATGTATGTAAATAATAAAATAGAAACTCAAACTTACAACCCTACAATTTGTAAGCTATGTCAATTAAAAAATCATCCTCTCTATTTATGTGACAAGTATCCAACAGTGCCTCAGCGTATAAAACGTGCCAAAGAGCTAAACATGTGTCATCATTGTGGAGGTTTGGGTCATGTGCCTGAAAAATGTTATGGTATTAAAAATAAATTAAGATTTAATTGTTTTAAGTGTAAAGCTAATTCCCATATAACAGCTTTTTGTCCCAATGATATCCCAAATGAGCAAAATGAGTCTGTTAGCTCCTTATGTATAAGTTTCCAACAAAATGTGGATAAAGTGTATTTGTTGCCAACAATTTCCTTTCAACTCTTTAAAGGCAACAAAAAGGTTACAGTAAGAGGAGCAATAGATACATGTAGTCAACGCTCTTACATATCTAAAAATGCCATGACAGGTTTAATTAATAATTTTGATAATTTACATGAATTAGAGTACAATATTCAAACTTTCATTGGTGCAAAACAGCGAATTTTTCAGCAACTGTTATTGGGTTTACAATTTAATGATCGGGAAGTTTTTAGCATGCCTTTCCTCATTGACAATGATTTAAATTTAAATTATAGAATTCACGGCATGAATAAAGCGGTTGAAAATTTTAAGAAAAATGGTATTCCTTTAGCTGATTCTTCTTTTTATGACAGTGGAGACCATGATATGTTTGACATAGATTGTTTATTAGGCACAGACATTATTCAATTTCTTCCTTCTTTTAATTTAGTTAATATAATGTCTGGAAGTTGTTTTAAAATTGCAAATAAGTTTATACCTATAGGTAATGTTCAAAATTTTTTAACCAGAAATCAAATCATAGAAGTAAGTAAAGTGAATATGCAATCTCCATTGATAGAAGAGGAGGAGTCTGCTTTAGTAAATGAAACCATTGTAAATTTGATTTTAAATCCTATTAAAAGTTATTTTCACCCTTTTGATAATATTTATGATGATTCTGAAGTAGAACATGGACTTGAATATTTGTTGTCCATGGAGAGTGTTGGTATTCCTACTAAAGAGGATAATGATCTAGCCTCTTATGATGAGATCATGATTAAAAAATTTAGAAATGATATTTCTTTCCAGGATGGCAATTATTATGTCAAACTTCCTTGGATAGAAGAAAAAATTAAAAATGTTGCTTCAAATTTTGATATTTCTTTGAGAGTATTGAATAGAGTCTATTCTTCTCTTAAGCAAAAAGGACTTGTAGAAAGTTATAATAATATTTTTTCTCAATATTTGCAAGATAATATAATTGAAATTGTAAATATTCCTAAATTTAAGAGATGTGATTATATATTTATACCTCACAGACCTATAATAAGAAGTGAGGAGCAGATCACAACTAAGATAAGACCTGTCTTTAATTGCTCTTTTAAAATATCTAAAGACAGCCCTTCCTTGAATCAGGCTTCTTATGCTGGTTTAGATTTAATGAACTCCCTTTTAAAATTACTTTTAGTATTTAGAACTAATAATTATGTTGTCCTTAGTGACATTAAACAAGCCTTTTTGTCTATCAAATTAAGAGACGAATATGACAAAAACAAATTCTGTTTTTTATGGTATCAGAATGATGAATTAATCTCTTTCAGGTTTAAAACTTTACTGTTCGGTTATACAGCGTCCCCTTTCATTCTCCATTATATAATGAAACATCATGTAGAAAAGTTCCCTGATGATAAGTGTAGGGATATCTTGTCTTCTAATTTTTTTGTAGACAACCTGATTTTTACAGGCAATAATTGCAAAGAATTGGAAAAGTTGTACCATCTTACTTTTGAAAGAATGAACCAGGGTGGGTTTGAACTTCGCTCTTGGAATAGTAATTGTGAGCAGTTGTGTGAGAGTATGAGAATGGATGGTAGGTATGTGGAGCATGAAAATGAGTATGAAAAGGTGCTTGGGTATAAATGCAATTTAAAGAAAGATTCCTTGCATGTGTCGTCAGTAAGTTATAGGAGCTCGTGTAGTACAAAGCGACAGATACTTTCTGAAACTTCCAAGTTGTTTGATCCTTTAGGACTTACAATACCTATTACCGTAAGAGGGAAGTTGTTAATGAGAAGTGTTTGGGAAGCTAAAAAAGAATGGGATGAAAAATTACCTGGGGAAATGTTGACTGAATGGGGTAAACTGAAGGAGGATTTAAATGAATTGAGTAAGATTGAGTTTCCACGTCAAGTTGTGAATGAAAGTGAATCCTATGGTCTGAATATATTTTGTGACAGTTCTGCTAAATGTTATGGGTTTGTTGCATATGGTTCAAGTGAAGGAAAAAATAACCTTTTGTTTGCCAAGGCCAAAGTAACACCTGTTAAAAAGACCTATAGTATTCCAACCTTAGAACTATTAGGAGTCCTTTTAGCTTTAAAATGCATATCCACTATTTTAGACTCTTATTTTAACATCATTTTTGAATATGTAAATATAGGTGTGGACTCACAAGTAGTTCTTAATTGGCTTTTGACAGGTGAAACCAAGGTCAAGGCTAAGTATGTTAATAACAGGTTAAAAGATGTTATCACTTTGTGTGATGACATCAGAAGTAAATATAAACTAAAAATTATTTTTAACTATGTGCAAACTGCTCAAAACCCAGCAGACCTTTTGACCAGGGGTTTAACTTTTAAACAATTTGCGAAAAATTTAAATATGTGGAAACATGGTCCAGAGTGGCTTTGTAAGGATCTGGAGAGGTGGCCAAAATTTCCAATGCTTTCACTTTCTCCAGAATTTAGTAATTTTGCTACATTAAATTTTAATACTAATGTAATTAATAATAAACATAATAATATTGATGAAATATTGGAAATAAATAAATTTAGTAAATTTGAAAAAGTAATAAATATAACTAGTTATTTGTTTATGTTTCTAAGCAAAATTACTAAGGAAGACCCTTGCAAAAAAGCTCTTAAATATTGGATCAAAAAAGTACAAAACTCTTCATATACTAAAGAGATTGCATTTTTAAAATCGGATCAAAAG
>JABUQX010027307.1:0-20000 GCA_015478945.1 Trachelipus rathkii | reverse complement strand
AAGGCCCGACAGAAAAAGCAAATATCTCTTATTACATATTACAATTACTAAAAGGTTCGTCTAAAGCCCAACCCTTCTAAGAAATATGTATAGATGCATCACTATTCCCCATATCGGCTGCCAGTTCAGATAAACTATGAGTATTTTATATTAGTCGATATGTCGCTATTTTCAATTAATCTTATGGACTCTATATATCCAGAATCCCCTCACCATTTTTTCGATTTTCTCTCAATACACCTCGACAATAATGATGTCCTATTTCCTCAAATAATCTGCATAACCTTGAATAATATATGTATGAACAAAACGTATTTCTTTTAAAAACCAATATTATAAGCAAATCTTTGGAACCAGCATGGGAAATAGCTTAAGTCCTGTCATCGCCTGTCTTTATCTTGAATTTTACGAAATCCGTCTTCTTCCCTCAATTCCTATATATACACAAATACATTCTTGGTACCGTTATATAGACGATGTACTGGCAATCATTCCTAATAATTTTCCGATCCAATCCTTCATTAATGACTTGAACAGTTTAGTCCCATCAATTAAATTTACTTTCGAGACCCCTAATAATGGAAAAATTTCCTTTTTAGACTTACAAATTACACAACATAATAACCTATTAACGTTTAATATCTATAGAAAACCAACTTTTTGCCACCAATATCTGTATTCATTTTCCTATCATCCACAATATATCAAACATAACATTATATATAATACTTTTTTACGTTCCATTAAATTTACAGATCCCCTATATTACAGAAATGAAATCAACACAATCTATAATCAATTTCTCTCTCTTGGATATACCCTACATACCATAACAAGACAATATAATAAAGCTAAGAATCAATTTTTCAATAATATTCCTAATACTCCCTATATTCATCCTACCTCAACAAAAATAATCCCCTTTTCATATTCTTTATTCAAACTTAAATTTACTATTGCAAAATTATTCAATATTCATTTATTTTCAATTTTCCTGATACTTTGCAACGGGGAGGGTATACTGTGTTCCATGCGTCGGTTGCAACAAATTTTATATAGGGGAAACATTAAAGACACTACCTTTTCGACTAAATCAACATAGCAACGACATAAAAAGATGTAACCATAGCAACGCATTATACCGTCATATAAACAAAGATCATAATATTAATTTGAAAGATTCCATCTTCATTTTCACCTCTAAATCAAAAGAACTTAATAGACTTATAGAAGCTTATTTTATCAACATTATTCCTAACTATAATATTTCATCAGGATATTTTGATTTTGACAAAACTACAATTAAGTTTATTGAATCCACTTTAAATAAAAAAATGCTTACTCATCCCGTAAAACAACCCCCTGCCCCCCCCCCCCCTAACATTCTTCAATACATAGGTTCATAGAAAGAATATATTTAAGCTGTTATTTTTATTGTTCCTTGTGCTTGTCGCATTCGCATCTTATTTAGTTTAAAAAATTTTGAAAATCAATTCAGTCTTCTCCTTGCTCCGAAGAGGCCAACATGTATTGTTGGACGAAACGTCAGCACAGTAATTTTAATTTAGTTTGTGTTTTTTAAATATTCCCCCCTCCCCTTGGAAATAATGCTGGAAATGATGATATAGTATATATATATATATATATTATATATATAATATAATATATATATATAATATATATTATATATATATATAATATATATTATATATATATATATATATATATATATATATAATATATAATTTATATATATATATATTATATTATATATATATATATAATTATATTATTATTATATATATATACATAATATATATATAATATATATATATATATAATTATATATTATATATATTATATATAATTTATAATATAATATATTATATATATATATATTATATATATTATATATTATATAATACATATATATATATATATATATATATATATATATAATATATTATATATATAATATATATTATATATTTATATATATAATATATATATATATATATATATATATATATATATACATATATAATATATATATATATAATATTATATATATATAATATATTATATATATATATATATATATATATATATATTATATATATATATATATATATATATATGTAATATATATATATAAATATATATATATATAATAATATATATATATATATATATATATATATATATAATATATATAATATGTATATATATATATATAATATATATATATTATATATATATATTAATTATATAAATATATAATATATATATATATATATATATAATATATATTTATATATATATATTATATGTATATATATATTACAAATATTTACATAAATATTTAAATATAAATGTATATTTATAAATTATACATAATATATATATATATATTATATATATATATATTTATATATATATATATATAATATATAATATATATATATATAAATGTTATATTTATCTATATACGGATATATGATATTTGTGTAAAGAAGTGGTGTATTTAAATGTAGAAAGATACGATCTTATATATATTTTTTATATAATATATATATATATATCTTATATATATAATATATATATACGGTATATATATATATATATATATATATATATATATATATATATATATATATATATATATATATATATATATATATATATATATATTTATATATATATATAATATATATTATATATTTATATATATATATATATATATATAATATATATATAATATATATATATATATATATATATATATATATATATTATATATATATATATATATATATTAATATATATATATTATACTATATATATATGATTTATCAGATTGGAACATTATCATAACACTTTTAACCTATTATAATAACGTATTATAAAAAAAATCATTTAATATTTTGATTTATACTATCATAGGTTTTCCGATTTATGATAGAGTTGAATTATGCTAAAATATCTTTATAAAAAGAAGTTCTTGTTCCAGTTCCCTACGAAATAATATATCGTTTAATTTATGTTAGAATATCATCAAACTAATTTAATAAAAACAGATTTACTTTCCACCTACCAACCTTTTTATTTATCGTTTTATGATAGCGTTAAACAATATTGAAATAGCTTTTTAAAAACAGATTCGTTTTCTACCTACCAGCCTATCAATATATAGTTTGATTATAATATTTACCAATAATGATTTAGATTTCAAAAAACAGGTTTACGGTACTTTCCACCTACCTACCATTCATTTGATCGTTTTATGGTAGGGTTGAGCAATACTGAAAGAGCTTTTTTAACTTTGCTTACTTAAATTTATGAATAATTTTCCAAAAATTCTTCCTCCTGGCTTATACTTTATTTATTAGCCAATGTATGAACTGTACTAATATTACATCTAATCTTTTACTGTATATGTTAAATGTTTTAAATCTCTTTCACAGATTTCTTTGGTTATGACATCTTTTCTAAAACAACCTTCAAAAGGAAAACGGTAAGAAATTTTGCCTCTACTAGACGCCATTCTTTTTAATAACAATAATAATAATAATAATAATAATAATAATAATAATAAAAATAATAATAATAATAATAATTATAATACTAATAATAATATATAATAATATAATAATAATAATAAAATATAAATATAATAAACAAATAATAATAATAATAATAATAATAATAATAATAATAATAATAATAATAATAATAATAATAATAATAATAATAATAATAATAATAATAATAATAATAATAATAATAATAATAATAATAAAAATAATAATAATAATAATAATAATAATAATAATAATAATAATAATAATAATAATAATAAATAATTAATAATAATAATAATAATAATAATAATAATAATAATAATAATAATTGTAAGGATTATTTTCAAATCCACCACAAGCAGGTTCTTTAACTTTCATATAAAGGGATGACCAATCGTTTGGTTTCCTTTCACTTTATTTTATACACCATAAAATTTTTATCTAAAAATAAATATGTCATTTTGAAAACCTTTACATATATATTATATATATATATATATATATATATAATATATATAATATATATATTATATATATATATATATATAATATATATATATATATATATATATAATATATATATATATATATATATATATAATATATATTATTAAAAATTGAATGCGAAGTCGAGAGCTTAAAATATTTCGTAATGAAAGTTTGCGCTTGAATATGCTTTTGGTCTCAAATTCGTATGCATTTCAATTATTAACTCTTTGCCAAACTATATTTATCCTTAAAAGATGTTATGTGTTTTAAATTGTAAATATTGGAATCATGAAACCGAAATACTTTTGAGGAACTTAAATAGCTGGAGTTGATATGCTGGAATCATTATTCAAAATCAAAGCTTTTTCGTTTGGAACCTCGTGCTGTTAAGTCGCTAATCGAACTCGTCCTGAAAATTAAAGGTCAAATTTTGTTTATCGTTAAGTCGTTAAAAAGAAGTGGATGTTTTCTTAAAGAACTTCCTTCTTGTTTGCATTAAGTGTTAACGTTTAAAAAAGTGTTAAAACTTATAATCACTAAGGCCTTATATAATGTGATTTTTGTGTAACTTTATTAAGTGCATAGTAACGCTTTTTTTTCTTCAATATTTAACGCTTAAGATTCAATTCAACTTTATTATCGAAAATACGTTTATGACAATACGTATTGTTAGGAATTATTTCTACCTATGCTAAGAAGCCGGTGTTACTAACACTGATAGCACCGGTGTTGAAACTAAATACGAAAATACGTTTATGACAATACGTATTGTTAGGAATTATTTCTACCTATGCTAAGAAGCCGGTGTAACTAACACTGATAGCACCGGTGTTGAAACTAACAATTTCAAATCCGAAATCAGGACTAGGATAAGAAGTTTCAGTTTTTCAACAAGTAAGTTGTTTATGTTCCTTTCACCATAGGTGGATAATTCCATTTATTATATTTATGCATTGAAACACATAACATTTATTAATTCAGTTTAACTGTCGTAAATTTACTATTCTTAATTCAAATATAATAACTACGATGGTATTAAGGTTGTATCTGTAAAATTTCTACTCGCATAGATACAATTTTAATAATTTTTGAAATTGTTAGTTAATGTTTGCAATTTTTGAAATTGCTAGTTAATTTTTGAAGTTTTTGAAATTTTCAATATTTTATAAGAATCAATTTTTTGTAAATTTGTTCAAATTTGTTTAAACCTTATGAAAGGCAAACTTAAAGTTTTTTCTTGCATCGAGTTTGAGACTAGACAGGCATATTCAAGCGCGATTTATTTCCATATGCGTAAGATTTACTAGTAAATTTTTTTGGCTTTTTTTTGTTTTTGATTTTTTGAAAAGGTGTCTTAATATTTTTTTTTAATTTGAAGGCGGTATAAAGTCACGTGTTTATTTAATAACAATTTAAGACTTTAAAAGATTTTCGACATAGACAGTGCGCATTCGATATTTTTCTTACGCATTCGATACTTTTTTATATAAATTCGATAATTTTATCAAAGTTGACATTTTGCTTGTGCAGTGTTTGTTTTTTGACATAGTCTTTGTGCAGGGTTTATTTTTCGACATAGTCCATGCGCAGTGTTTATTTTTCAACATAGCCTATGCGCGGTGATTGTTTTTTGACATAAGCTATGCGCAGTGTTTATTTTTCGACATAGTCTGTGTAGTGTTTATTTTTCGACATAGTCTATGCGCAGGGTTTATTTTTCGACATAGTCTATGCGCAGGGTTTATTTTTCGACATAGTCTATGTGCAGTGTTTGTTTTTCGACATAGCCTATGCGCGGTGATTGTTTTTCGACATAAGCTATGCGCAGTGTTTATTTTTCGACATAGTCTATGCCAAGGGTTTATTTTTTCGACATAGTCCTATGTGCAACTGTTTTGTTTTTGACATAAGCCTATTCGCGGGATTGTTTTCGCCCATAAGTCTATGCGCAGGTTTTATTTTTCGACATAGTCTTATGCGCGGTGATTGTTTTTCGACATAGTCTATGCGCAGTGTTTATTTTTCGACATAGTCTATGTGCAGTGTTTGTTTTTCGACATAGCCTATGCGCGGTGATTGTTTTTCGATATAGTCTATGCGCAGTAGTTGTTTTCGACATAGATTTTCAACATAGACATAGTATATGCTCAGTGGTTGTTTTTGACATAGTTACTGCGCACTAGTGTATTATTTCTCATTCGTTCCATTCTTTCTCGATTTGTTCTTTCTACTATCAATATGGACATCATTCAAGACTTAGATCTGAAAGAGGCTGCTGATTTTCAAGACCTAATGCCTACAGATCTTTCAGGAGAGGAAATATCTAGCCTCAAGTCAAGTCTTCTTAAAGACTTGGGTCCTCTTAGGTTAAAAAGGGGACACTTAAGAAGAAAACTTACTCTCTGTTGTAAACACTTTCCTATAGAAGAGGAAGGTGATGAGGACTCTCCCACCTTTTACGATCCAGTTGTTGTAAAAACTGTGTTTGAAAAGGTGACAACAGTCATGAGTGAAATTAAAGCTCAAGACACTATCATTGAAAACTTAATATTGGGGGCTGAATATACGAAAGTTGACCAAGCCATACTTGACGAAGAACTTACAGCCACTGATACCTACCATATTAAGATGGCTAAAGCGCTTCACTTGTTAAAAGACAAGTATGGTTATAATTCAGATTCAAGAAAGTCGTCTAGTGCCTCTTCAGAGAAGTCAAACTCAAAGGAGAATTGCTGTCATTATCCTTCTAGCTTAAAGATTCCTGCCTTAAAGTGTGGAGATTTCTCGGGAGATAAAGACAAGCATTCTTTCCGCTCTTTTCTCCAATCTTTCAATAACGTATATGGAGAGAGAAGAGACATCTCAAAGGCCATCAAACTTCAATATTTAAAATCACATTTGAAGGGATATGCTCTGAAGGACATTGAGTTCTTGTCAGGCACGGATGACAATTATGATGTTGCCTTAACCATCTTAAAGGAACATTATCTAGATAAAGCATTCATTATCGACTCTATTTTACATGAGTTAGATTCAGCTCCGCCTCTTGACGGAAGACAGTTGGAACCTGTCCGGTCTTTCATTTTAAAGGTTCGAGCTAACTTGAAGGAACTTAAGGAACTTGGAGTTGACTTTTTTCAAGAGGATTCATCCGGTTGCAAGTTAATAAGTCATATCGTGGTTGATAAGCTTCCTATTTCATTTTTGAGAGAGTTGAAGCTGTCTACGAAGGAACAATATCCTTCCATCAACCTCATATTCAAAGAACACAATCAAATCATTCATAATATGGAAAGATTTCGAACTCCAAAATCTTACACTCAATCTCCCTCTTCTGGTTCTTCTCGTTCTTCTTTTGATTCAAAAAGGAGAAACAGAAATGGGAAAAAGTTTCCTTCTGTACCATCTGAACAGAGTCATACTTTCAATACATCTAAAGGTGATAGTGTAAATAAAAAGACATCATCTCCATCTTCGTCAAATATTCAAGCATCTTCTGAAATTAAATGTAAGTTGTGCAGTGGGAAGCATTTCCTTTCAGAATGCACAGTTTATGAATCTCCTAAGGCCAAAAGGGACAGATGTGTCGTGCTTAAGCTGTGCAGCAACTGTTCCAGCTTGAAACATATGGTGGATAAGTGTCCAGCAAAAACACTCAACCTTAAGTACCCTTGCTTAAATTGCAAGAGTAGAAAGCATCTCACAGCTCTTTGTCCATCTGAAATTCGTACTCAACATCGGAACAACAATCGAAAAGATGCCGATGAAGAAAGTAATTCTGGTATTAGCAACCACTTGTGTATCAATACCGGACAGTCATCTGCCTCCCAAATCTTACCTACCATCACCATCACAGTAAGACACAAGAATAAGTCTGTGCCTGTTCGTTCATTAATCGACTTAGGTTCACAGAGAACCTATGCTAGTCCAAGATTGCTCAATAAATTCGACATCAATTGTGAGCAATTACCCAAGATTGACAATCCCATCAAAACCTTCATCGGAGAGCAGGTTCGTTCCTCTTATTTGGCTAATTTGGACCTCAACTGTTGTTGTGATTCATTTATATCAATTCCTGTTCTTGTAGACCCTTCTTTAGATGTGGGTTTTACTGTTAATGGACTGGCATCTGCTATTTGTAGAATTTCGTCAAAATACAAAGTAGCTGATAACTCATTTGTAGGTCCTTATGGGGACTCTGTGAATAACATCGACCTTTTGCTTGGCACTGACGCTCTTTGTCATATGAGGCACTTCCAAATGGTAGAATGTTTGGAAGGAAGTGCTATTTCAACTTGTTTCGGTTTAGTTCCTTTCGGTCCTGTGGATTCTTTTCTACTTCCACATCAAAAAGACTTTCTGTACAGAAAGCAGTCTGTTAACTCATCACGAGAACATGATGAGGAAGATTCATGACTAACAATGTCTGTCTCTTCAATGCCCTACCAATTTGTCAACGCTTCTCAAACCCTCGTAAACTCAATCCTAGATCCCCATCCTTCCTACCCTGATGTCATCGATCTTTCCTCGAATCAAAAGGATACTGAACTTGGTCTGGAGCATCTGTACAGTCTGGAGTCCATGGGAATTCAGGAAGAAAAAGATTATGGTACTACCGACAAAGAATTTATAACTAAATTCCACAACTCCATTCAATTTATCGATGGAAAGTACCACATCGAAATCCCTTGGATTCAGGATTTGCTGCATCAAGTTCCATCCAACTATAATGTTGCTTTAAGTACACTAAAACGAGTCAAGAATCGTCTCAACAATCAGGGACTCGACAAAGCATACAGTGATGTCTTTAAAGAACAGCTGAAAAACGGCATAATTGAAATCATCAAAGTATCTCCGAAGGACTTCCATAAATATGTATGGGTTCCCCACAGGCCTGTCATAAGAATGGCTGATCAGGTATCAACTAAGATTAGACCTGTATTCAATTGCAGTCTTCGTACAAAAGGAGCTCCTTCCCTTAATCAAGCCTGTTATCCAGGTATAGATTTGTTGGTTCCCCTTCTTCGTCTTCTTTTAGCTTTTAGAACCAATAAATATGTGGTTGTTGCGGACATATCTAAAGCTTTCTTACAAATCTATCTCAAGCAAGAAAGTGACCGTAACAAGTTTTGTTTCTTCTGGGAAGAAGATGGCAGGCTTGTTACTTATCGGTACGCAACCATCATATTCGGACTTGCTGTTTCTCCCTACATTTTGGGAGCTGTTATTAGACACCACATTCAGAATAACTATCCTTATGATTTAGTCTCTCGTCTTCTGATAAATAATCTTTATGTAGATAATTTTATTTACACTCACTCGTCCCCAGAAGTACTGAGAAACATTTACACCACATCAGTTCAAAGAATGAAGGAAGGAGGATTCAACTTGTGTTCTTGGAACACTAACCATTCAAATCTTAAGGCTCAAATAAAACAGGATAACATGTTTTCTTCCCATAACTGCGAAGAGGAAAAAGTTCTAGGTTACCTTTACCATCCTGGTAATGACACCCTAAGACTCGCAGACTTTGAGTTATCATCAGTCAGTTCAAAAAGAGATCTGCTCTCTCAAGTTAATAAAATCTTTGATCCTCTTTCTTTGTTTCTTCCTGTCACATTGAGAGGTCGACTTTTGATGAGACGTATATGGGAAAAACAAATGAGTTGGGACGACTCTATCGATCTTGAAATAAAGGAGGATTGGGAAAAATTAAGGGCCGATCTTGACTCTCTTAAGAGTTTATCGTTCAATCGTTTTTGTTTTGATACCTCATCGACTAATGCAACCCTTAACATCTTTTGCGATGCTAGTTCAAAGAGCTATGGATTTGCGGCTTACATCACCTCCCCAGAACAAGGTCCTTCGTTAATGTGGGCCAAATCTAAAGTAGCTCCTCTCAAGGGAAAAACCCTTCCTTGTTTAGAGCTTTTATCCATCTTTCTGGCGCTTAAATGCCTTCCGCAGATCGTGACTAGCCTACAAGAGGTTGAATTTAGTAAGGTCAACGTCTTCTCTGACTCCCAAATCGTTCTTGCATGGGTAGCTGGAGGAGGTAGCAGGACAAAACAAATTTTCGTTCGGAATCGTATACAGGACATTAAGAGTATGGTTTCATCTATGAGAAACGATAATTTAATACCGATCTCATTTAACTACG
The DNA here is from genome assembly GCA_015478945.1 of Trachelipus rathkii. Taxonomy (NCBI): domain Eukaryota; kingdom Metazoa; phylum Arthropoda; class Malacostraca; order Isopoda; family Trachelipodidae; genus Trachelipus; species Trachelipus rathkii. Next base: position 9,770 of record JABUQX010027307.1, on the reverse strand, counting down.
TCAAAACAGATGAAAACCCTGCAGACCTTATAACTCGTGGTTTGTCCTGTCGCGAATTCATGAAGAAGCTCGAACTATGGAAGAATGGACCAGCTTGGCTTAAACACGACCAAGTGTATTGGCCTAGTTATCAGCAAACAAGGAGTGTACAGGAAGGGCTTTCAACTACCTTCACAGTCATTCAAGCTCCACCTCCTCCTGTTATTGACATGGCCAAGTATTCTTCCCTTTCAACTTTGTTAAGAGTATGTGCTTTACTCTACAAATTCGGCACATCTTCCATCGATCCTATTGAAAATGATAGGAAAGCTCGACTTTTCTTGCTCAAGATTATGCAACAAGAAAGTTTTCCTGTCGAACTTCGTTTTTTGAGAGAGATTCAATCGGGGTCAACTTCTTCACCTGATTTAGTTTCTCGCCTGAACTTCTTTTTGGACGATTTGGGTCTTATAAGAAGTAAAGGACGGTTGTCTCGCACTAACTACTATAGTTTCGAGATAGTCAATCCGGTAGTCCTTGGCAAGTCCCATCATCTTACCACCCTGATTGTCAGAGATGCACATGTTTCTTGTAAACATCTTGGCATTCAAGCTACTTTGACCTTCATTCGTTTAAAGGGCTACTGGATAACTTCAGCTCGTCATACAATAAGAAGAGTTTAGTTTTATCGGAATGTGTGACTTGTACAAAGTTCAACAGCTTTTCTTATTCTTATCCAAAGTTTACTAATTTCACAAAAGCGCAAGTCAATTTCTATCGTCCTTTCTCAAATGTTGGAGTGGATTTTACTAAACATTTTTTCATTAAAATTAAAGGGTCCACCCAACCTCAAAAAATGTATATTCTTCTTTACACCTGCCTCAATATTCGTTGTGTTTATTTGGATCTTATCCCAGATATGTCTGCTAGGGCATTCGTTCAATCGTTCCAACGCTTTGTGGCTAGGTTTGGAGTCCCTGAATTTTTATATAGCGACAATGCCCGGTCTTTTAATAAAGGTGCGGATGCTCTCGAGCAGTTTGTTGTATCAGAGGTGGGTTCCGAATTTTTGCGTAAAAATCACATTAAACATATCCGCATTCCCCTATACAGCCCTTGGATGGGAAGTATGTGGGAAAGGTCAATTCGGACTGTTAAAAATTGTCTCTATAAGACTGTTGGACGTAAAAATTTGGAATATTTCGATTTCACAACAGCATTGGCAGACATTGCTAATGCTATCAATTCGAGGCCATTAACATATACTTCTTCGGATAATGATATAGTGCCTCTCACTCCTAACTGTTTTTTAAAACCGTTAGCTAATTCAAGTATCGTATTAAATGAGCCCATTCCTACCGATTCCCCTTCAAGAGAAGAACTAATCCAATCCCTTAAACGATCTACTGAAATATTCGAAGACTTCCGGACTCGGTGGTATAATGAGTATTTATTAAGTTTGAGAGAGATAGGAAAAGACCTCTATCAAGTCTCATGGAAAAATAGGGTGAAAGTAGGAGACATCGTACTTATTAAAAGTCCGGTCAAAGAGCGACCATATTGGCAAATGGGCATTATTCAACTGCTTATTTATGGAGCTGATAATAAGGTTCGCTCAGTCCAGGTTCGAACTCCTGGAGGTCAAATGAATGTTTACCCCATAAAGCATTTATTCCCTTTAGAGCTATCATTAACACACAGTGGAAATCAAGTCAAATCTCAAGGAAATAGTTCTGCTTCAAATTCAATGGTTCCATTACCACCATCATCTCAGCAAGTAACAATTCCTGCCCCTACCACAATTAATGATACTCCCGCGGTTGCAAATTCGTTGCGTCCCAGAAGGAAAGCAGCTATAGTAGCACGTTCGAAATTTTTGAATATCGGTAATGAATCGGAATCGGAATCGGAATCATCCGAGAGTTCTGATTAATCAAATTCTTTTGTTTTGTTTTTTTGTTTTTTTTTAAATGACACGAATTCGTCGAAATCCGTGCCATCGCCCCCGCCCAGTGTATTAAAATTGGAATGCGAATCAAGATCTTAAAATATTTCGTAATGAAAGTTTGCGTTTCAATATGCTTTTGGTCTCAAATTCGTATGCATTTCAATTATTAACTCTTTGCCAAACTATATTTATCCTTAAAAGATGTTATGTGTTTTAAATTGTAAATATTGGAATCATGAAACCGAAACACTTTTGAGGAACTTAAATAGCTGGAGTTGATATGCTGGAATCATTATTCAAAATCAAGGCTTTTTCGTTTGAAACCTCGTGCTGTTAAGTCGCTAATCGAACTCGTCCTGTAAAAAAGTTTATTAATTTCTGTCGTTCGAAAGAAGTGGATGCTTTTAAATAGAACTCCCTTCCAATTTTTGTTTGCGTTAAGTGTTAACGTTTAAAAAGGTGTTAAAACTTATAATCACTAAGGCCTTATATAATGTGATTTTTGTGTAACTTTATTAAGTGCATAGTAACGCTTTTTTCTTCAATAACTAACGCTTAAGATTCAAATTCAACTTTATTATCGAAAATACGTTAATGACAATACGTATTGTTAGGAATTATTTCTACCTATGCTAAGAAGCCGGTGAAACTAACACTGATAGCACCGGTGTTGAAACTAACAATTTCAAATCCGAAATCAGGACTAGGATAAGAAGTTTCAGTTTTTCAACAAGTAAGTTGTTTTATGTTCCTTTCACCATAGGTGGATAATTCCATTTATTATATTTATGCATTGATTGAAACACATAACATTTATCAATTCAGTTTAACTGTCGTAAATTTACTATTCTTAATTCAAATATAATAACTACGATGGTATTAAGGTTGTATCTGTAAAATTTCTACTCGCATAGATACAATTTTAATAATTTTTGAAATTGTTAGTTAATGTTTGCAATATATAATATTAATATATATTATGTTATATATATATATATAAATATATATATATTATATATATATATATATATATATATATATATATATATATATATATATATATATATATATATATATATATATATGATATATATATATATATATATATATATATATATAATATATATATATATATATATATATATAATATATATATATCATATATATAATATAATATATATATATTATAATATATAATTAATTATAATATATATTATATATAAAATAATATATATTAATTATATTATATTATTATAATATATATATATATATATATAATATATATGATATATTAAATATATATATGATATAAGGGTGCTTCTTACCAACGATCACAACGACCAGTGACACTACTTACTACTACCGAGCCTACAACAACAACTACCAAACTAGTACAACAAACTACGAATACTACACGCGTCACGACTACCTATTTACTAGTGCGATGAAACTGTTTCACTACTACCCATACCACGTACAACTAATGATTTATTATTATAATGATTATTATTATTATTATTATTATATATTATTATTATTATTATTATATATTATTATTATTATGATTATTATTATATATTATATATTATTAATTATTATTATATATTATTATTATTATATTAAATTATTATTATTATATATATTATATTATTATTATTTATTATATATTATTAATATTATATTATATTATTATTATTTTCATTAAATATTATTATTATTATTAATTTTATTATATTATTATTATATATTTATTATATATTATATTATTATTATTTATATAATTATAAATATTATTGATTATTAATATTATTATTATTTATATTATTATTATTGATTATTATTATATTATTATTATTATTATTATTATTTATTATGTTATTATTATAAATTTAAACGCAAAACAAAAGGGATATAAATAGCCTTCCACGCAGAGGAGAGAGAGAGAGAGGGGGAAGGGAAAAAGAGAGAGAGAGAGAGAGAGGAGAGAGAGAGAGAGAGAGAGAGAGAGAGATGAGATGAGAGATGAGAGAGAGAGAGAGAGAGCTACTTATGCGAGAGAGAGAGAGAGAGAGGAGAGAGAAGAGAGAGAGAGGTACTACTATCTACTAGCACTTTCATGAGTTCTATTACCTCAAAAGCTTCTACACTCGAATGCACTTGAAACTTTAGAGTAATTACCACAGAATCAAAACAAAAAACACAGCAACAACGCAAGAAACAGAATCAACACAAAACAACAACAACAACGCCCCAGAAACAGAATTCAAACACAAAAACAACAACAACGCCACAAACATCATCGTACAACAATCACGACTAGCAACAACAAAACAATTTGCATTCTAAATAGACAAGGCCGTCCTAAAGTAAAGTATAAAGTAAAGTATAAAGTAAATAATGTAATGAAAGATTGGCTATACTTACAACCTCAAAGCAGTGAAACAGTAAATCAATAGCACAATTGCCTAGCAACAGAGGAATGATAGGCTTTGCTTACTGCTTATGCTTTACTGCTTACTGCTTTACTGCTTTACTGCTTTTACGCTTTACTGCTTTATGCTTTTTTGCTTTACTACAATAAAAACATATCTTTACACCTCAAAGCAGGTAAAACGATAAATCAATAGCGCCTCAGATTACCTATCAACAGTGTGAATAATAGGATTTACTGCTTTACTGCTTCATTGCTCAGCTGCTTTACTGCTTTACTGTTTTACTGCTTTACATCATATTTTAATTTTAATGAGACTATTTTATTAAAAACATTTTGTTTTAATTAAACATTTCGTTTAAATATTATTCACGCATACTAAAATTTTTCAAAGTTTTTAAACAATTTGGATTTATTTCATTATTATTATATTATTATTATTATTATTATTCATTATTATTATTATTATTATTATTATTATTATTATTATTATTATTATTATTATTATTATTATTATTATGTATTATTGATTATTATTATTATTATTAGTATTTATTAAGATTGGTATTATTATTATTATATGTTAGTGAAAAATATTGTTATTATTTATAATAATATTGTATTGTAAGAACTATTATTATTTTTATATTATTTTACATATTATTATTATTATTATTATTATTATTGATTATTATTATTATTATTATTATTATTATCATTGTCATTATTTTTATTATCATGTTTGGAGTAACCTAGAAGCTGATATCAAAATTCTTTTGTAATTAAAAACAGATAATGAACGGATCATTACCCCTGTATTTTGTTAAAATTTTCATTTAATAAAAACACGAACACGTACTACGCTAAATTTAATTTAAGGGGGGGGCCAGGGGGAAACCGGATTTGAAAAAATTTTTTTTGCAACGTACTTTTATAAGTAAGTTAAATGAGGTTGACTTTTCTTACATACAGAATGACCAGATTGACATCCATTCAAAACTTACATGCTTTATAAACTCTTTAAATACATGTTATAATGATTCATTTCCTTTAAAAACCAAAACATTAGGATCAAAGAGGATTAAAAATCCATGGATAACATCAGGTATAAGAAACTCAATAAGTCAAAAACATAAACTCTACAGAAATTATAAAGGAGGTATCATACCATTTCAATTATATAATAAGTATGAGAAACAATTGAAAATTGTTTTGAAGACAGCAAAAAAGAAATATTACAATAGTAAATTTAAAAATGTATATGAAGACCCAAAATCAACTTGGGGATTAATTAATGATCTAGTCAACAAAAGTAATTCAAAAAAAAGCAAAATAAGTGAAATAAACAAAAACGGAGAAATATTAAAACAACAAAAAGAAATTGCCGATGAACTTAACAATTACTTCGTAAATATTGGCAAACTAAATGTATCAAACATGCCACTTAGGCATACCTCATTTGAAACCTATTTGGGAGACTACGGTTCTCTCTTTTCATTTGAAAATGTTACGGTCTCAGAAGTCAAAGCGATCATTACTGAACTACAAAATAAGAAATGTGATACTCATACCATTCCCAATCACATTTACAAAATCATAGCTGACATAATTGCCTCGCCCCTAAAAGATCTCTTTAACATATCATTTAACAAGGGAATTTTCCCAGAAATCTTAAAAGTCTCACGTGTCACACCTGCGCATAAAAAGGGTGATAAAACTGATCCTAAAAACTATAGACCGATTTCAATTACACATACCATTAGCAAAATACTCGAAAAACTAGTATTAAATCGAATAATAAATTATCTTAATACGAATAATATTATCAACGACTTTCAATTTGGTTTTAGAAAGAACAGATCAACAACTGAAGCCCTTGTTTGTTTGACTGAAAAAATCTATGAAAATATAGAAAATAAAAATTCAACTGCACTTATATTATTGGATCTTACAAAAGCTTTTGATACAATAGATCATGATATACTACTTAACAAAATGAATAAGATGGGAATAAAGGGAAACACACTACAATGGTTTAAAACATATCTTAGTGGAAGATCTCAGTATGTGAAAATAGGTGAAACATGCTCTGAACCACTACAAACAACTTGCGGTGTTCCACAAGGATCTATTCTTGGCCCATTATTATTTACATTGTATACCAATGATGTATTTAATTCACACGACTCTTTCATGGTTTCATTTGCTGATGATATTTCAATATTAATAAAGGATAAAAATCCGGCTACACTATCACTAAAAGCAGCAGACGTCTTAAATAAGATCACAACATGGATAGATTCTAATAAACTTTCACTAAACTTGCAAAAAACGTCATACATCATAATAAGCAACAAAACTATAGCTGATAATTTCAACATAAAAATTAAAGGAGTTGACTTGAAAAGAGTCACAAATGCTAAAATACTTGGGGTAACGTTAGATGAAAAAATGACATTCAAAGAACATATCAACCAGCTAGTGAGTAAACTAGCGAAATATATGTATATACTAGTCAAATTGAAAAAATTCATTCCTTTATATATATTGAAGAAGATATACTATGCACATATACACCCACATCTATTATATTGTCTTCCAGTCTATGGCATAGCTAGCAAATCAGCTATTAATTCGGTTATTTTGATGCAAAAACGTTTCATCCGACTGTTAAGCCCAACTAAAAACTTCTATGAGCATACAGCACCTTTATTTAAAAAACTTAAAATATTACAATTTGAAGACCTATTGAAGTTATCTCTATTAAAGGAACAGCACAAGATACTACAAAATAAGGCATGTAACTTCCTAATATCTAACTTTCATAATAACCAAATTCAAAGAGATATAAATCTAAGAAATAGTGCTCACGTAAATCCTCCTTTCTATAGGTTAGAAAAAGCTAGACAAGCAGTTAGCTATAAATGTGCTAAAGTCTATAACGATTTACCTCGAGAATTAAAAAATGAAAATTCTCTTATATCATTTACAAGTAAACTCAAAAAAAGCTATATAAATAAGTACTAATACTATTACTATATTACCATTTACAAGTAAACTCAAAACAGATGCATAAATAAGTACTAATATTATTACTATCTTATTATTATTATTATGTATATTATTATTATTATATATTATTATTTATATTTATTATTATTATTATTATTATTTTATTATATATTATTATTATATATTATTATTATATTATTATTATTATTATATGATTATTATTATATTACTATTATTATTTTATTATTATTATTATTATTATTATTTTATTATTATTATTATTAATATTATTATTATTATTATTATATTATATTATTATTGTTTGGTAAGCTATTAATTATGTGTTGTGTGAGGAATATGTATTGTATTATTATTATTATTATTATTATTATATTATTATTACTGATTATTAATTATTATATTATTACTTATTATTATTGATTATTATTATATTATATTATATTATTGTATTATTATTGATTATTATATTATAATTATTATTTATTCATTATTTATTTATTATTATTTGTATTATTAGTATTTATTATTATTATTATTAGTATTTTTATTATTATTATATCTATATTTAATTTGTTTCTGTGTAATTTGCTATTATCATATTACGTTATTATTATGATATTTTTTATTGTTAATTATTTATCTGGATGACTCATTAAAAATATGTCGCTTCTCAAATACTTGTTCATGTTATATTACCATTTGGTATTATTTCTACATTATTATTATTATATTATTATTATTATTATTATTATTAAAATTATTATTATTATTAAATTAATATTATTATAGTTATTATTATTTATTATTATTATTATTATTATTGATATTTAATTATTATTATATTATATTATTATTATATATATTATTATTAGTTATTATTAGATTATATTATTATTATATTATTATTATTATTATGATTATTATTATTATTGTCTGTTATTACTATTAAAGTTATAATATATTATTTATAAAGTATTTTATTATTGATTATTAATTATTATTTATTATTATTATTATTATTATTATTATTGATTATTATTTTATTATTTATTATATATTATTATTATTATTATTATTATTAATCATTATATTATATTATTATTATTATTGATTATTATTATTATTATTATATTATTATTATTTTGATTATTAATATTATTATTATTATTATTATTTTATTATTATTATTATTATTATATTTATTATTATTATTATAATTATTATTATTATTTTTATTATTTCAGTATTTATTATTACTGTTGTATTTAGTATTGTGAAATATTACTATTTATCTGTTTTATTAATAATCTATTACTTTATTATCAATCTTATTATATAAGCTCATTTATTGATTATATTATTATTAATTATATTATTATTATTATTATATTATTATTATTATTATTATTATATTATTATTATTATTATTATTATTATTATTATTATAATTTGTATTGTAATTGTAATTATAATTATAATATGCATTATGCATGTAATTGTAATTTTATATTATTATTATTTGATTATTATTATTATTATTAATTATTATTATTATTATTATTATGTATTATATCATTATTATTATTATATTATTACTATATATTATTAGTATTATTATTTTATGTTCGATGGTTATTGTTATATTATTATAATTTTATACTTCTGCTTATAATATATTTCGCGGTCTCAAAGACACGACACTGTGTTGCAATTAGTAACCCCTTTCAGATACTAGGAAATTAGTATTATTATTATTTATTATATTATTCATTATATTATTATTATTATTATTATTATTATTATTATGTTATTATATTATTATTATTATTATTATATTATTATTATTATTATTATTATTATTATCATTATTTATTATTATTATCATCAGTTCATCATCATCATCATCATCATCATCATCATTCATATCATCATCAATCATCATCATCATTCATTATCATCATGATTCATCAATCATCACCATCATATCTATCATATTATCATCAATATCATTCATCATCATTATTTTATATTTATCCATTATTATATTATTATATTATTATTATTATTATTATTATTATTAATATATTATTATTATTATATTTATGAATGTTATTATTTAGTATTTATTGGTAACTATATTATTATTATGTCTGATACTTAATTACCTTAATAATTAATCTATTATGTTATTATTATGTCACATTATAATTATTATCATGTCATGGTATAATCCATTATTATCTATAATATTATATTACCTTAGTTATTATTATTAATTATTTATTATTATTTTCATTAATTATTTATGATTATTATATTGATATATCTAAAGTTATTTATTATTATTATTATTATATATATTATATACATCTCTCTTCC
>JABUQX010027306.1:22500-28080 GCA_015478945.1 Trachelipus rathkii | reverse complement strand
TAACTGAAATATTAAAAAATTTTGGCAAGCCATTTGCGATTTGTTTGTTAAAAGATTTGTTTGTAAACAAAATATTCTTCCGCAGTCCGCCCGTTTATTAATTCCCGAAATCGAGGATTTAACAACGGGCGCCTGACTGTGACGTCTACGTGACGTAGAAGTGCGCAAACGGGCTCTGGAAACGATGCATGTGCGCCCGTGTGCCCGCCTGGGCTGCAGTCGGGCTTCTGGAAACGCAACTTATATAAAGTTCTACGGGTCTTCCAAGTTTAAAAAGCTTTTTTCGGAAGCGGGTAACGTGTTTGAGGATAAGAGATGAAAAGTTTAACTCCACAACATGGAGAGTAACTTATTTTCCTACACCACAACATTTCAAAATTCAAATAAATTCATTTTAAGTAAGAAAATTATGGAATCTTGTTTTTTGCTTTAACAGTTCAGTTAATATTTTGTTTTGTAGAAGTTTCTACTTTAAAGTTAATTTCTTTTAATAATAATAATAATAATAATAATAATAATAATAATAATAATAATAATAATAATAATAATAATAATAATAATAATAATAATAATAATAATAATAATAATAATAATAATAATAATAATGTACAAATTTTATTTATCCCCAGGTCTAGATTCTAGAGCAGGATTGGCACAAAAAAGATCAAATATTTAAATCAACTGATTTTTTACGTATTTTTTTTTTTTAATAAAAATCATTATTTTTTTTTTTTTTTTTTTTTTTTTTTTAGACCACTTTTTTTCTAAATTAATAATTAATCCTATCTATTTAATTAATGATAAGTATATTTCATCTTTTACATAATAAGTAAATTCATCAATGTTTTTTCAAGTCATTTTTAATAAAGAAATGTAAATAAAATTAGAGTACCTCAGTGATATTATACAGTATATAAAAACTATATATATATATATTATATATATATATATTATATAGCAGTTGGTGCTATGAGACAGACCCTAGCGAAGAAGAAGAAGAAGAAAGGTTGGTTACAGCAGCGTTATATACATATATAGCAGTTAGCATATATATGTTGGGTGTTGTTGGCTATATATATATATTAAGGCTAAGTTGCTATTATAATTATGGTATACTGGTTGTTGTTACATATATTGGCTAAGTTACGTTGGCTATTGCTATATGTTGCATGTATATATATATATATATATATATATATAGCATAGTTAGTATATAGCATAGGGATATATATAAAGATATATATATATATATATATATATATGTTATATATATATATATATATATATATATATATATATATATATATATATATAATTTAAATAGTCGAAGGTCATTTTTATCATGTGATATTTGTTCATATGCCAGTCGTCCTCTTGGAACGCCGTTCATAGAACGCGATCTTGCTATACCGCGGTTGGCAAAAAGATAATAAAAAGAAAAATTAAAATTACAAAATTACAAAAAATAAAATTAAAATTCTGTAATACATATGTTAAAAAGATAAAAATTAAAAATTAAAATTGCAAAAAATAAAATAAAAATAATACATACATATATTAAGATAAAGAAATGAAAAAAAAAATTTGGTGAGCTAAAAAGGCAAAAGCGTCAATTACCGATGACGAAGTATTTCTCAAAAAGCAGCCAATACAACCTACAGATTTTGGACTGCCTTCATCTCTTACACCTTCAACTTCATTTACAATTTGAAAGAAACTATTTTTGTGCTCAATTGGCTAAATCTTTAAAATTTTATATTACAGTCCCTGTGGCTATTCAATTAAACATATAAAAACAATTTATTCCAAATTTTAAAGGTTTGCAATATTGTATATTTTCATTTGAAAACTAAAAACTTTTTTCTCATTTTAAGATATGTAGAGTAGGTATTGTACTGTAATGTAATAAAATATCCTACTAATTAACTAGTTAATAAAATATGTTTATATACTGTTATGTAAATAACATTGAATCTCTTTATTCAATTATTATTAAGGATAAATAAAATACTGCTGTTATTTTATTCACCTTATACAAAGGTAAAAATTTTTAAATTAATGATTGGTCAGGAACCTAACCTAAGCGCTCTACGAGGGACGACTGTATATCAATTTTCAATATTATTTTTTATGCATAATCATAACTGGTAAATGACAAATCAATTACTGAATTTTATTAAGAAAGACATTTGAAAGTAAAGTTCGGTTAGTTCGGCCGGAACCAAGCTAGTGCTCCTGGCCGGAACCCGGAACTCTCCGCAAAACGAGGTTCCGGCCGGAGTTCCGGCCGGAACCCGGTCCTCGGCACATCCCTAATATAGCAGAGTATATAGCAGTTGGCAGCAGCAAGCAGCTATATATATATGGCTATATATAAGTTGTTATATATATTAAGGTTGCTATTATATTATTATATATATATATATGTTATGTTGTTGCTAGTTGCTATATATATATATATATAAAATATTACGTAGTAATATTATATATATACGCTATGTTATATATGGTTGTTATATATATAAGTTGCTGTTGCTATATACATGCATATTAAGTTGTTATGCTAGCTATATGGTTATGCTATTGGAGTAGCAGCAGCAGCAGCATATATATATATATATATATATATATATATATATATATATATATATATATATATATATATATGTAGCACTCCATTATAACTTTATAAAAAAATTTTAATTTATGTTCGTACTTATGCTAAGATTTGCGCGAGCAAAATTTTAGCATAAGTCAAAGTGAAAATATATATAAACTCGTTCTTTTGAGATACCAGAGTCAGATAAAGTCAGTCAGATCAAATTATTAAGAATCAAAAGAAAATCTCACTCAAGATACTCTCTTCAGAAATCCTCCCGGCAAGAGCGATAAACTTCAAGGAAAAGGCTGCGACTTGAATTTCGATAACAAATTTTCGCCGCTAAACGAAGAGTCTGAGGGAAGTTCGAAAAACGCACTGGAAAAGGCTGCGACTTGCAATTCACCTACAGAGAGTATCTCAACAGAAGGGACTTTTATTACTTTACTTTTATTGAATATCTACTTATGTTGAATAAAAAACATCATTTCAAATATGGATTTCTAATTACTATCCTCTTATATAGGTGCTTGTCACAGTGGCCAGCGTTTCACTCAATCTTAGCAAAGACGACCCTATATAATTGGTGAACCCTGAGTAGAACACCCAGAACTTCGATAATCAACGCCTTCTGAAAAACAACAAAATGAAAAAAAAGAAAACGAAGAAGAAGAAGAAGTTCTCACTAGGAACACTCAGAAAATGACTCAAGCAAACGAACACTATCGATACTGGACTCAATTTCATTTCTAATTTTGGATTATGGTCTTCAGCTTTTCACAATTATCACAGTTCGAGGATTCATCGCTAGACATATCAAACTTCCTTTTTACGGTATGGATTTCTTTCATCATTCTCAAGTTTGGATTATGGGCAGAAACTCATTTTTGAATTCCACTACGAACTTTGATTCCTTTTCGAATTCTAAATGGTTCTGTGACCGCTTCCTTTTATGTATGAAGAAATTTTTCAAATGAATTACCTAAATTTCAAGCAACTTCGCCTCTACATATATAAATTTCCTTTACGGTATGGATTTTTTTCATCATTTTAAGTTTGGATTATGGGCAAAAATTCATTTTTGGATTCCACTTACGAACTTTATCTCTTTGAATTCTTAAATGGTTCTGTGACCTCCCTTTATGTATGAAGAAATTTTTCAAATAGAGGACCTAAACAGCAACTTCGTCTCTACATATGTCAAGCAATGTTTCTCTCGTAACTACAACTTTGAAAACTACGTGCGCATTGGTCAAATCATGGATACATTAGAAACGTCTTATACTGGACCTTTCCTTGGTTGGATTTAATGGTTCGATCAATGTGGTCTATTTAACTTGTGAACAATTCAATTGTTTCATATCAATAATTATTATGTATTAACATTTTTTTTCTTTTATGCATTTAAATGTTTGTATGTTTGTTTATATCTAACGGATATAACCAAATATGCTTGTGTTTAAATGCACTTTTTATTTTCTGTATATATAACATTATTGTATTTATATGTATTCAAATACTTGTATATATGTTTAGATCTTCGGATGTAACCAGTTATGCTCGTATTTGAATATTCTTCAAATTTCATGTATACTATTTTTGCCTTCATATGTTTGTATGTTTACTTATGTCTTCGGACATAATTAAATATGCTTGCATTTGAAAGTACTTTAATTTTATGTATTTTAGTTATTATTTCTTGTATAATTATTATAACATACTTTCTCACTCCGTGTTTAGCGCAGGAAGTAATGTAGTACTCCATTATAACTTTGTAAAATAATTTTAATTTATGTTCGTACTTATGCTAAGATTTGCGCGAGCAAAATTTTAGCATAAGTCAAAGTGAAAATATATATAAACTCGTTCTTTTGAGATACCAGAGTCAGATAAAGTCAGTCAGATCAAATTATTAAGAATCAAAAGAAAATCTCACTCAAGATACTCTCTCCAGAAATCCTCCCGGCAAGAGCGATAAACTTCAAGGAAAAGGCTGCGACTTGAATTTCGATAACAAATTTTCGCCGCTAAACGAAGAGTCTGAGGGAAGTTCGAAAAACGCACTGGAAAAGGCTGCGACTTGCAATTCACCTACAAAGAGTATCTCAACAGAAGGGACTTTTATTACTTTACTTTTATTGAATATCTACTTATGTTGAATAAAAACATCATTTCAAATATGGATTTCTAAATTACCATCCTCTTATATAGGGTGCTTGCTCACAAAATAAGCCACCAATCTAGCAAGTATTACGACCCTATATATATATATATATATATATAGACAGCATGTTCTTATTATTATATTATTATTATATAAAATTTTAAATATATATATATATATATATATATATATATATATATATATATATATATATATATATATATATATATATATATATATATATATATATATATACAGAAATCGAAATTTTAAATTTTCAATTATTCCCTTAAACTCCCATGATAAAGATGCCAAATAATATTTATTTTATATGCATTTAATCAAATGAAAACATCCTCAACATCCTCATTTTTCAAAAGAGAATGCGGATGCGGATGTGCCGTTAAGTGAGGATGTGGATGCGGATGTCGTTAAGTGAGGATGCGGATGTCAATTTAGGTGCGGATGTTCCGCAAATGTGGATGCGGATGCGGATGTCATGTCCATCACTATATATATATATATATATATATATATATATATATATATATATATTATTATTGTTATATTGTTGCTGTTGTTATTGTTGTTGTTAAGTTAAGAAGATAGCTTATATATATATATATATATATATATATATATATATATATATATATATATATATACAGTAGCACCTCGCAATAACGGCTACTCGCTTAACGGCGTTTCGCAATAACGGCGCTCTTAACTACTCAGTGTTGTGCGGAAGGAAACGCACGCACGAACGAACAGACGCTATCGCCAAACTGCGTTGCAGCGTATTGCGATGCATGCGGTC
>JABUQX010027306.1:12500-17500 GCA_015478945.1 Trachelipus rathkii | reverse complement strand
TATATATAGCTATATATATATATATATTATATATATATAAGGCTATTGTTATAGCAAAGCGCATGTATATATTATTATATATGATATATATATATATATATATATATATATATATAAAGATAGAGAGAGAGAGAGATATATATAAGGTTATTATTACATATATATATATGTTATTATATAAGGTTGCTATATATATATATATATATATATATATATGTTGGCTGGGTTAGTTATATATATATATATATATACTTCTGCCCTGAAATCGCACACCCATCCATTTCTACCACGAGTCGCCACTGATATATATACATAGCATATATATAGTTAAGAGCAGTTATATGCTGCTGTTGTTGTTATATTATATACATATATGCTAAGAGTATGTTGTTATGTTGTTACATATATATATGCGGTATATATATAGCGTAGTAGGGTATGGTTGTTATATTATATATGTATATAGTTTACTATATATACCTATATATATATATATAGTTAGCATAGCAGTTATATATAGTTAAAGTTATATATATAGAAAGTGTATATATATATATATATATTATGATATATTACAGTTATGTTACATATATATATATATACTGATTATTATATATATAATATTTAAAGTAACTTTATGTTTACCTTATTTTTTTAAAGTAGCTCCGAACTTAATTGTCTATATTTTTTTACAACAACATTGATTTTTCATGAATAGATTGTGGACAGCTTGACTTCAGGCGCCGTTACATTGAGTTAGAAATAGTTAAAAAAAAGTCCTCTGTTTATTGCTTCAATGACACTTTTCCTCTGAAAATAAGTTTAACTCGAGATGAGATCTTTGCTCAAATATTCGTATTTATGTAAATATTTAAGTTAATTTTGCCACACATAGTTTAAAAATTCCTAAAAACAGAGCACGTTTACTGTTTCATGATATAGTTTTCTATAAACTTTTTAACAAGAATATAGTAAAGTTAGCAGTTTCAAGACTTTACCAAGCCCTGCTTTGATTCTCCAAGATTCAGAGGCTCTAATAGACTCTTCTCTTCGAAAATTGTGGCTCATATTTCCAATCAAATCTTGCCCTTTCAAATCATCCCTACATTATTAAAGCTTCTGCGTCTGGGGGCTTCAAAAGCACGTTTTCGGTTTTATTAGTTATTTTCATTTGAAGGAAAAGCAGAAGAGCTTTTTATGAATCCTTTCTCATGGGGGAAAATGGGAAAATATTTAATTAATCAAACGATCAAGTTAATACCTCACTCGGTTCTTGTAAACGGAGAACAATTGCATGAGACTTGGTATTCTAAATTTATATATGGCTATAAAGAAATCATTGCAGTTTTAAAAATCTTGTCTCCTGTCGAAATAGTTTGGAGAAAAACAATAAACAAAACTATTTCAGTCTTTTACTTCCCACGCAAACAGGTACTTTGTCTCTTAAAGTTTAGATAGCCGTTTTTCTGATGTCAGAAATATGCCCCAATTCAGAAAAATCAGTCCATCTCCATTTTCAATAATTATTATATTTTGATCCCAAAATCATCAAATAAGCATTTAACCTATCTAAATGCCGAGGATTAGAAAACGGGGGTCTTTGAGGGTCTGACCCTCACCCACCCATAAGCCTAATCGTAGCTGTGTAATTCCGTCGAAGAGAAAAATTAACTTATAGCCTAAAATGGATTTGAAACTTTTTACATGTTACTAAGCATTCTCCCTTATTGTTATTTTTACAATAAAATATTTAGAGGCTTCCTTCTTAACTTGCTATTCAACATAATAATTCTTTATAATATTGATTTTTGTCACTTGTCATTCAAAGCTTGAGGACATATTTTATTTGTTTGGCAACATGACTCATTCCTTTTTGTAACTGTAAGAACGAAATTGGAAGATACGTTGCAAAGATTTATGGTTGCTGTCTGTCGCCCACAACCATTCATCAAACAAACTTGATTCATAAGCCTGTTTAGGTTAATATAATTAATGAAATAATAATTGGGTTACGCCTCTCTCTCTCTCTCTCTCTCTCTCTCTCTCTCTCTCTCTCTCTCTCTCTCTCTCTCTCTCTCTCTCTCTCTCTCTCTCTCTCTCTCTCTCTCTCTCTCTCTCTCTCTCTCTCTTATAAGCTTTACCAGAACCACCATATATATATATATATATATATATATTATATATATATATATATATATATATATATATATATATATAATATATATATTATTATATATATATATATATATATATATATATATATATATATATATATATATATTCTTCTTTCTTTCTTCACCTTCCTTTCTGCCCCCAGATTGGGGTATGGTGCTGTACAAGCATCGGAAAAGAAAAGCAGTAGGAGAACATGACAAAAGTCGAAAAGAAACCCCAGCCTTACCGCCCCCTTCATCTTTACCATTAATTAGTGAGAGCTCGTCACAGACAGAAAATCCACCCTAGAGCAATCATGGGACCGCGACGGACCCTCACTATGGTATAATCGTCAATGTAAGGGTTCATCCCCTGGCCCAGGTGGACCACAATCATTGCCCCCATACAAAAACCCGCCATTCTCTCCTAATCATGCACCTTTATTCTCGCCTCTGTCTGCCAAACTCACATTTTCTCTCCTTCAGACATTCGTTCACCGACTCAATCCACTTTCTCTTCGGTCTCCCAGCCGGTTCGCGTTCCCAACACACTCCTCCACTATACACCGCTTAACCAACCGACTTTCATTCATCCTTTCCACATGACCAAACCATCTCAACATACTTTCATTTATTCTCTCATTTACCCCTTTCTTCACACCACACGACTCTCTAATACGTTCATTCCTCACTTTATTAATTTTTTTCACACCTAGCATGCCCCTAAGAATATATATATATATATATATATATATATATATATATATATATATATATATATATATATAATATAAATATTATATATTATATATATATATATATATATATATATAAATTTATATATATATATGGTACATATATTAAAAATCATCTTGCTATTCACAAGAATATTCTATGAGCTAAAATGTATCTATGCAATTATGTTCATCAAGACTCTTACGTTTACACTTTTGTATTTTGATATTAGTCCGAATTTGGCATAAACTCAAAATTGGACTAGTTACAGGTCTTAGAATATTTTTATACTTTCTGAAAAATTATTTTCTGAAAAAGGGGGAAATTTTTTTGAGTTATGCTTGTCATTTATTTAATTTAAATTAAATACAAATATTGAATAAAAAAATTTTCTAACAAAAAAAAAAACTTAATTAAAGTTCCTAATCACTTCAATATATTAAAAATATACATATAATATTAAATTACTCATTCAGAGGTGGGCGCGCAAATTTTAAATTTTAGAGCGCAAAGTGGAAAAACTTAGTCCGCAAGCGCAAAAGCGCACAATTTTTCAAAAAAATTAGTCCGCAAGCGCAATGCGTACATGTCCGCAAATCAATTTTTTTTTTAAAGCACAAATTTAGGAGCTCAAAAAAATTATAAAAAATAAAGCGCAAGTATTTAAAGATGTAATTATTTTTTTTTAAATTTTAATTTGAAATACAATTATATATAACAAAAAATACTGAGGTGAAAGATTTTGTAATTAGATATTCTACTTTAAATTCTTTGGGTCTTCCTGCCTCCCTCTCCTCTTGCATTCTGAATATGGTCATATTCCCTTTCATAAAGATAAATTTTTTAAAATTGCTGGATGCCATGGGTGCCCTCTTTGCTCTGAGAATCTCAGAGCCTTGACTAAACAACCTCTTCACGGCCACAGAGCTCTGTAATGAGGTATTATACTTAATAAACAAGTCCACCCAGAAGACCTCCTGGTATTCACACATAAAAGGTTCCCAGTGAGAGGGGTACTGTGGTGAACATTTACTGCAGCCCAGCTATCCAAGATTTGTCTCAACTTCTCCTCCAGAGGTGTCTGCTGGATATATGGGCCCTTCAGTTTCTGAAATATTTAAGAAATGGTATCAAGAACTCATTCATTTGAACATTATGTCAGTGTATTGTGAATATATATGTAATGTATAAAATTAATATATATTTATATATATATATATATATAATATTATACCTCATATAATATATATAAGTCTCTCTATATATATATATATACATTATATATATTATATAATATTATATATACATTATATATATATCTATATATATACTATAAAACTTTAATCATAAATATTTAAATGTTTATTATGTATATATATATAACTATATATTATCATTATTAATTTATATACTATACTAGATATACATATTATATATATATATTATATATATATATATATTATAATAAGTATTATATATATATATATATATATATATATATATATATATATATATATATATATATATATATATATATATATAGATATATATAATTTTGTTCCAAATTATAAAAATAACTCACCATAAATGGGTCACTTTCAGACTCAGTCCCATCACCTTCAGTGCCTTAATGTGGAGGAGTAAGATTCGATGCAATATTACACTTTATTTTCTCCAGTATTCCTCCCAGTCTTTGGCAGTTTGGTACTTCCCCTCATTTAACCTACGTACCACTCCGAGTTTGAAGTGAGGATGCAGGGCTGTTACCATAAGCAAATCAAAATCATCAAAGATACTGCTGAACCTCGGTTCAAAGCCCTTTTCTTTCCCTTTGTTTGCCTTTGGTTGCTTTAGCAAGTAGTTGACTAAGTTTTTGTCCACCTCTACGTTGCCATTTCCCGATCTTGTCCTTGAGGAGAAAGAAATTAGGTAATTGGACTCCCGCGTACGCATTCTTCTCTTCCTGCAACATATCAAGCCTATCAGCAACAGGCGTCATTATTTCGATGACTCCGCAATTACCTCCTTTCACTTTTATAAATACTAGGAAGACAAGGCTTTTGCTCCATGCAAATGTTGTTGATTTGTGTCATGCAGCCATCAAGGTTCTTA
>JABUQX010027306.1:0-7500 GCA_015478945.1 Trachelipus rathkii | reverse complement strand
CCTACCCTCCTGTACCAATCATGATCTATTGATCTATTGATCTATTGATCTATTGATCTATTGATTAAGGTCAAATTTTTACTAAAATTGTCATGTTTTACATACCCTAAATCAGTAAATCAGTAAATCAAACCACCCAACCTACCCTCCTGTCCAATCATGATCTATTGATCTATTGATCCTATTGAATTCCATTTGATCCATTGATCTATTTTGATTTAAGCGTCAAATTTTTTACTAAAAATTGTCGTGTTTTCATACCCTTAAATCAGTAAATCGAAATCAAACCACCAATCCAAGACCTCCTGTCCAGTGCGTATCTATTGATCTAATTTGATCTATTGATTCAAGTCAAATTTTTACTAAAATTGTAACGTTTTACATACCCTAAATCAGTAAATCAGTAAATCAAACCACCATCCAGCCACCCTCCTGTCCATTCTTGATCTATTGATCTATTGATTCAAGTCACATTTCGAGTATCATTTTGGATTAAAACATAACAGAAAATCAAGTTCTTTATACAAAGATCAAACAATATATGCTAACCTAACAAAGTTTCCACATTAAAAAAGCTATAGGGCATCATCTGAAACTATTCACTATAACCCCCAAACGATAAACCTAAACATGCTTAAAACAGGAATAAATGTTAACGTTAACAAAGTTCCATACTTAACACCAGTAAAAGTAACATGGTAATATTAACTAAAAATTATCACTCTTGTGTAATTAATCATTACAGAGCAGCGAAAGTATTCATTTCGTCAACAAGTTTAACATTAATAAAGCCAACATAGCATTACCAGAACTAAGAATATAATATACAACGCCAAAACCTGACACATCTTAAGCAAGAATAAACTGCTAACATTAACAAAGGTCCAAACTTATCAACAGTAAAAGTAACTAACAAGGCATACAAAAACATAATCCATTCACACTTTATCAAACATATCTCCAACATGACAATATTAAATTTACATTAACATAGTAATATTTACCAAAAAATTTATCATAACCTGACCTAACCATCATAATACCTAACGTGTAAAGACAAACAAAGTAAAGTTTTACCCTCAGTAAAGCTAAACTATGAACATAACTATACTTAACACACAACAAACCAGACGAATTAACAGCTTCATTTTAACAACTTATTCATAAAGGAACATACGAGGAAGTTAAACCAAAATAGTTGCAAAACATAAACAAAGTTTTATCCAAACATAACACAAAAATAACAAAAGTTTATGCCAAACATAAAAAATAAGTTCTTTGAATAAATATCATAGTAAAGTGTAATAGTTTACCGATTTTAAAGCTGTAAATAGTAAACAGTTAGAATCAAACCACCCGACCCCTCCCCGCCCCTCCTACCCATCCGTCCATGACCTTTTGATCTTTCGATCTAATGGGGGGGCCCCACAAACGGCTGGGTATTTCAAACATCTTAATATTTCCGGGGAAAAATTTTTTTTACCCCCCCAAAATTTTGCGGATAAAACATAGTACAAAATAAGTTCTTTATATACTAACCATCGAATATATGCTAACGAAACATTGTTTTACATTAATTAAGCTAACATAGCATTACCAGGACTAAAGAATATAATGCACAATGACAAAAACCTAACATACCTTACGCACAAATAAACTACTAACATTAACAAAGTTCGTCATACTTAACAACACTAAAAGTACTGCACAGGCCTACAAAACGTTAGACACTATCCACTACTTTTTCAAATACATAAGCTTTACCATAATCATTGTTTATATTTACATTAGCACTAAATGAAATTTTACGTCTTGCAATTTTCAAGGTATACATTTCGGTATGAACATAGCACAAAAATGAGTTCTTTATATATACTAACAAGCGAATATATGCTAACATAACAATGTTTTCACGATTAATAAAGCCAACATAGCATCATATGAACTATAAGAAAAAATTGTACAACACAATAACTAACACAAACTAACACACTTAATAAACAGTTAAAACATTAACAAAGTTCCATCACTTCAACACGCAGTAAAGTAACTAGACAATTGCTACAAACGTAACTATTCATACTTTTTCCAAGCATATCTGTATCAAACATATTAACGTTAATTTTACATTTACACAGTAATATTTTAATCAAAAATTTACATAACCATGTCTAATTATCATTTTTACAGACCAACCGAATAACTGTAACTACAAAATGTTTATCCAAACATCTAACATAATAAAATAAGTTCGTGTGTGAAAAAATATCCAGCCAACATTGTAATAGTTTAACAGAATTTAAAAGCAGTTAAATCAGTATAATCAGTATATGCAAGCCATCAACCCCTCCCCACCTCCCACCAGGACCTTTTAATCTATTGATCTATTGATATTTTGATCTATTGATTCAAGTATCTATTCTGTCGACTAAACTAACACAAAAATAAGTTTTTTGTATATATACTAACTGTCGAATATATGCTAACCGTAACAAAGTTTTTACATTAAATAAGCTAACATAATCATAACCTGAATAAGAAGTATAATGTACTCATATAACGTGAGCGAGCGCCATACGTCGTAATAAACTCATCCTAAACATTACACACATAGCTCCATTAGCTTAACAACACTAAAGTTACCTATCACAGTTCGCTACACACACGCTCACCCATTCACACATATATATATAGCATAACTTACCATCATCATTGTTATTTTACATTAGCATGATTTACGTCGCATACGAGTATCATTCGCGTTAAACATAGCTACTAAGATGTAGTTCTTAGTTTACTAACCAACGAATATATGCTAACATAACAATGTTTTCACATTAATAAAGCTAAACATAGCAATCATATTAACTAAAGAAAATAATGTACAGACTACAAACTTAACACAACAATTATGCACTAATAAACAGTTACATTAACAAAGTTCCACACTTAACACCCAGTAAAGTAACTAGCATTGCATACAAAACGTAACCTATTGATATTCACACTTTTTCCAGCATATCTCTAACATATGTAACGTTATTTTTGACATTGATACTAGTAATATTCTAACAAAAAATTTATTTCCCATAACCATGGTCTACATTATCATACAGACCAACAGATATAACTGTAAACATAACAAAGTTTTTATCCAAACATAACATAAAAATAAGTTCTTTGAATAAATATCATCAGTAAATGTAACTTGTTTACTTGATTTTAAGCATGTAAATTCAGTAAATCAGGTTAAACTAAACTGTCAAACCCTCCCCCACCCCTTCCACCATGACCTTTTGATCTATTTTGATGAGTCATTGAATTCAGTGTCATATTTCGAGGTAATTACTATTTCGACTAAAACATAACACAAAAATTAAGTTTTTATATATAGCTAAGTTCGAATATAGCTTAACGTAACAATGTCTCTCTCTCACAATTAATAAAGCATAAACAAACATACCTGAACTTAAGAATATAATGTACACGACAAACCTAACATACCATACGTACCGCGTAATAAACTACTAACATTATCTAACTACTTCGGCGAACGTGTAACAAACAGAGTTTAATAGTTGAGCATGAAAGTGATTTCAGTATCAATTGGAGCTACTCGCTAAATGTTATATACCATCTTATTTGCACCTCTGACTCTTTGGTTCATAGAGTGAACACTATTATACTAACGCAATATCTATACATCGTATAGTGCTCGACTTATTTTACACTCGTCTTATATTAGCATTTACGTCAGAATGATAATGTTTATATTCAAAATAAGATGTTTCTAGTGCGAGAGAGACAGATACCTTCAACTAGCACTTCTGTGAGCTCTAGCATATTTAACCTACGAGTGCGCACAATATACGAAATTATAACTAGTAGAGAAGTGACGGTATCTCGTCTAGAATAGCTAAATATTACTCTTACCTATCTAGAATTATATATATGTTTTAACTATAAAACACTATACACTTTTAAAACTCGAAACCTTGCTCTATAATAACATTAATAGCGCATAACTTCACGCTCTCATATTTAGCGTACACCAGAAAATGTTAATAATTGTTGGGATCTCTCAGAATACATTGCAACAAGACTAAGATACGTTCTCTCAAACAAACCAAATCGCCTCATAATTTAACTAGAGAGTCCAATTTATTTGCATGAAAGTGATTGTAGTAGAAGTGGGCTAATTTTTGCAACTTTAGATTTCATTGTTATAACACTTAAACGATATACCTAAACTCGACTACGCTTTATTGCTACACCAGAATGTAAGTATTTTTAGAGTTCTTCAAAAAATACCTAAAACACTTGCCTAAATTACCTAGGAGTCCAAATTATTAACAATGAAAGTGATTTAGTGTGAATGCTAATTTTTTTGACAACTTTAGATTTCTTTGTATAACACTTGTAAAAACGATATACCTAAACTGCGTCTACCTTTATTGTTACACTCCAAATGTAAGTTTTTAGAGGTTCTTTGAAAAAAAGATTCCTAAAACACCTACCCAAATTTACTAGGGGACAAAATTATTACATTCAAAAGTGCTTTTAGTATGAATGCTAATTTTTTTAATTTTTAGATTTTTTTTTTTTAACACTTTAAAAGTTATACCTAAACTCGACTCCACTTTATTGCTACCCCAGAATTAAGTGTTTTAGAGTTCTTCAAATAACATACCTCAAACACCTGCCTAAAATTACCTAGGAGTCCAAATTATTACATGAAAGTGATTTAGTATGAATGCTAATTTTTTCAACTTTAGATTTCTTTGTTATAACACTTAAAACGATATACCTAAGCTCGACTACGCTTTATTGCTACACCAGAATGTAAGTATTTTAGAGTTCTTCAAAGAAGATACCTCAATCACCTGCCTAAATTACCTAGGAGTCCAAATTATTACATGAAAGTGATTTAGTATGAATTCTAATTTTTTAAACTTTAGATTTCTTTGTTATAACACTTAAAACGATATACCTAAGCTCGACTACGCTTTATTGCTACACCAGAAATGTAAGTTTTTTAAGAGTTCTTCAAAGAAGATACCTCAAACACCTGCCTAAATTACCTAGAGTCCAAATTAATTACATGAAAGTGATTTTTTATGTATGAATGCTAATTTTTTCAAACTTTAGATTCTTTGTTTATAACACTTTAAAACGATATACCTTAGCTCGCCTACCCTTTATTGCTAAACCAGAATGTTATAAGTTTTTAGAGCTTCTTCAAAAGAAGATACCTTAAACACCTGCCTAAATTACCTAGGAGTCCAAATTATTACATGAAAGGTGATTTAGTAGATGCTAATTGTTTTTCACTTAGATTTCTTTTGTTATAAACACATTAAAACGAGTAACCTAAGCTCGACTACGCTTTATTGCTACCCAGAATGTAAGTATTTTAGAGTTTCTCAAAGAGAAGATACCTCAACCACCTGCCTAAATTACCTAGGAGTCCAAAATTATTACATGAAGTGATTTAGTATGAATGTAATTTTTTCAACTTTAGATTTCTTGTTTATATAACACTTAAAACGATATTCCTAAGCTCGACTACACCTTATTGCTACACCAGAATGTAATTATTTTAGAGTTCTTCCAAAAGAAGATGCCTCAAATCACCTGCCATATTACCTAGGAGTCCACAATTATTACATTGAAAGTGATTTAGCTTTGAATTGCTATTTTTTCAACTTTAGATTTCTTTGTTATAACACTTAAAACGATATACCTAAGCTCGACTACGCTTTAATGCTACACCAGAATGTAAGTATTCTAGAGTTCTTCAAAGAATACCTCATAAACCTGCCTAAATTACCTAGGAGTCCAAATTATTGCATCGAAAGTGATTTAGTATGAATGCTTAATTTTTTTTCAACTTTTGATTTCTTTGTTTAACACTTTAAACGATATACCTAAGCTCGACTACGCTTTATTGCCTAAACCAGATTGTAAGTATTCTTAGAGTCTTTAAAAAGATCATACCCCACACACCCGCCTAACTTACCTAGGAGTCCAAATTATCACATGAACGTGATTTAGTATGAATGCTAAACTTTTCTCAACTTTAGATATCTTTGTTATAACACTTAAAACGATTACCTAAGCTCGACTTCGCCTTTTTTGCTACACCCAAAATGTAAGTATTTTTAGAGTTCTTTCAAAAAAGATACCTCAAACAACCCCTTAAATACCTAGGAGGCCCAAATTATTAAATGAAAGCTATTAGTATGAATGATAATTTTTTCAACTTTAGATTTCTTTGTTAAAACGATATACCTAAGCTCAACTACGCTTTATTGCTACACCAGAATGTAAGTATTTTAGAATTCTTCAAAGAAGATACCTCAAACACCTGCCTAAATTACCTAGGAGTCCAAATTATTACATGAAAGTGATTTAGTATGAATGCTAATTTTTTCAACTTTAGATTTCTTTGTTATAACACTTAAAACGATATACCTAAGCTCGACTACGCTTTATTGCTACACCAGAATGTAAGTATTTTAGAGTTCTTTCAAAAAAAAAATACCTCAAAACACTTGCCTAAATTACCTAGGAGCCAAATTATTACATGAAAGTGATTAAGTGTGAATGCTAATTTTTGACTTTAGATTTCTTTGTTATAAACTTAAAACGATATACCTAAGCTCGACTACGCTTTATTTGCTACACCAGAATGTAAGTATTTTAGAGTTCTTCAAAGAAGATACCTCAAACACCTGCCTAAATTACCTAGGAGTCCAAATTATTATATGAAAGTGATTTAGTATGAATGCTAATTTTTTCAACTTTAGATTTCTTTGTTATAACACTTAAACGATATACCCTAAGCTCGACTTTCGCTTTATTGCTAAACCAGAATGTAATTATTTTAGAGTTCTTCAAAGAAGATACCTCAATCACCGCCAAAATTACCTAGGAGTCCAAATTATTACGTGAAAGTGATTTCAGTATGAATGCTAATTTTTTTCAACTTTAGATTTTCTTGTTATAACACTTTAAAACGATATACCTAAGCCTGACTACGCTTTATTGCTATACACCAGAATGTAAGTTTTTTAGAGTTCTTCAAAAAAAGATACCTTCAAACACCTGCTAAATTACCTAGGAGTCGTCCAAAATTATTACATGAAAGTGATTTAGTATGAATTGTAAATTTTTTCAACTTAGATTTCTTTGCTTTATAACACTTAAAACGATATACCTAAACTCACTACGCTTTAATGTACCCCAGAATGTTAGTATTTTAGAGTTCTTCAAAGAAACTACCTCAAACACCGGCCTAAATTACCTAGGAGTCCAAATTATTACATGAAAGATTTAGTATGAATGCTAAATTTTTCAACTTTAGATTTCTTTGTGTATAACACTTAAAACGATTAACCTAAGCTCGACTTCGCTTTATTGCTACACCAGAATGTAATTATTTTAGAGTTCCTCAAAGAAATACCTCAATACACCAGTTGTCACTCCGTGATTTTTCAC
>JABUQX010027305.1:20000-26005 GCA_015478945.1 Trachelipus rathkii | reverse complement strand
TATTTCAACACATTTTTCAGAAAGAGCTCAGTCTCGTAATCTGTAAGGAGTGTACGTTGTTGTGTGTTTTTTTCGTGTGGATTGTCAATGTAGCATAGATAATAATTTATTTAATGAATAATTAATAATAATAATAATAATAATAATAATAATAATATAATAATAATAAATAATAATAATAATAATAATATAATAATAATAATAATAATAATAATAATAATAATAAATAATAATAATCATAATAATAATAATAATAATAATAATAATAATAATAATAATAATAATAATAATAATAATAATAATTCGAATAATAATAATAATTCGAATAATAATAATAATAATATAATAATAATATAAAGAAAATCCAAATTATTTAAAAAACTTTGACATATTTTTCAGTCCATATTAAATGTATAATAAAATGTAGTGATATATTATTTGGTTATTTTTATGATAAAACCTTAGAATGGTATTTTTGAATAAAAGTACATGTTATTGTGAACATTGAAAAGGAACTTATTTTGCTAATTTTTTATACTTATTACATGCTAAAGGTGATGTAAGTGCCAGTAAGCCCTCAATAGAACAAAACGTGGGTATAGCTTGGTGTAGTAGGGTCGCTAGGGTCTTGCCTTTACTGATTTTTATCTGATTTTATTGCTTTCAGGGTACGTAAAATATAATGTTTGTTTTAAATTAAGATTTCATAAAATTTTTATGTAAAAAGTTTCTTTTAAAAACTTGAATAGTTATCTTATAAATTTTATAGAACACTAAAGTAGTTAACAGTTAATAATAAAAATAAATTCTTTGTTCAAAGATAATGATATATTATAGAAATTTTAAGAAACTTTGAAATAATTTTAGTTATAATTGAATTAGTAATATAAATGTACGTGTTTAATTAGAACATAAAATGTTTTTAATAAATTATAGTTATGTTCATACAAAAGAACTTATTTTGATATGTTAAGCAGTGTATCATTTTAATGTACTGGTGCCGTGTGCGTGTGTGTATGTGTGTGTGTATGTGTCTATTGTGTGTGTGTGCTGTGGGTGTGTGTGTGTGTAAATAATAATAGGCTTGAAGTAAAATGACTGGAAGAATAATAATAATAATAATAATAATAATAATAATAATAATAATAATAATAATAATAATAATAATAATAATAATAATAATAATAATAATAATAATAATAATAATAATAATAATAATAAAAACTAAGTATAATAATAATAATGAAAAATAATAATAATAATAATAATAATAATAATAATAATAAAAAAATAATAAAAATAATAATAAAAATAATAATAAAAATAATATAACAAATAATAATAATAATAATAATAAAATATAATAATAATAAAAATAATAACTAAAACTCCGATAGTAAAAATCAAATAATTTTAGTTAACATGCGTGAAAAATATAAATGTAAATGATTAATTTAAAAAAACATAAAATGTTTTTTAAAAATAGTGCTTCATTATGATATTAAAATATGAACATGCAAGCCAGTAAAGCAGTACAAAAGCAGTAAAGGAGTAAAACAAAGGCCTTACTAGAATCCCTTTTGTGCTAGCCAATGCGCTATTGATTGTACTGGTGTTATGCTGCTTTAAGCGTCCAGCTAAAAGTATACTGTTTTTATAAAAATTTCGTACAATTTTAGTAAATAAAATTATTATATAACAGACACTCTAATGGTTTTTCACTTCTCAACATTACAATTTTAAAAAATTTTATAAATAAAAAGTATTAAAGCAAAAAAAAAAAAAAAAAAAAACATAATGTTTAAATAAAGTATATGAGTTTAAGTGGCCACTGAGTTGGTGTGTGTGTCGTTAAATAATAATAGGCATTGAAGTAAATGACTGAAGTATTATAATCAATAATATAATAATAATAATAATAATAATATAATATATAATTAATAATAATAGATCATTATAATATTACTTTATCAGATAATAATAATAATATAATAATAATCATAACATATATAAAAAATAATAATAATAATAATAATAATAATAATTATACTATAATAATAATAATAAATTAGATAATATTATAATAATAATAAAATAATAATATAATTAAAAAAAAATAATAATAAAAATAATAATGAATAATAATAATAATAATGCCAATAATAATAATTAATAATAATACAAAATAATAATAATAATAAAATAATAATACAAACAAATCCGCATTAATTTAAAACTTTCAACAATAATTTAGTTAACCGTGGGTGAAGTAATTATTAAAACGTAATTGATTATTAAACAATAAAATGCTTTTAATGTATTGCCTAATTTATTTGTAAAAATATTATGTAAAGCAGTTAAGCAGTAAAGCATACTAACAGCAGTAAATGCAGTAAAAGCAGTAAAACTTAATCCCTACTAATCGCCTACTATCCCACTAAATCCTTTGTTGCTAAAGTAAGGAAAAAAAAACAACAGAGCTTTGATTTAACTGATTTTAGCTGCTTTAAGGTCTGTAAAGTATCGGCTTTAACAATATGTCCTAAAAATGAAGTAAAATAAGATGTTTATATAACAATACACATTTATGTTTTGCGTACGATACAATTTTTGAAAAATTTATAAATAAAAAAGGTATTAATAAAGCACAAATAAAAAATAATAGAAAGAAAACTCTAATGTTATAAATATTGAAGTGTTAACGTGCAGTAAAAAGCAGTAAAGCAGTAAAGCAGTAAAGCAGTAAAACAAAGCCTTACTAATCCCTCTGTTGCTAGGCAATTGAGCTATTGATTTACTGTTTTACTGCTTTAAGGTCTGTAAAGTATATGTTTTTAATAAAAATGTTTAAGTATGAAATAAAAATGGATGACTCATAGTATATTTGAAAAGAAATTCTTTGAATAGTTTACATTGATATCACAACTATGAAATATTTATCGTTGGCCAGGAGCACTGCTTCCGCATGCGGCGCACGTGCGGCTTCACGCCCGCGGTCATGTCGGGCAGGTAGTCGAAGGGCAGCGGTTACGCGGTAATATTGCGCCTGCGGGAGCACGCGGCGGCGGGAAAGCTGCGGGAACGCTGCGGGGAAACGGGACGGGAAACGGGACGGGAAACGGGACGGGAAACGGAAAGGGTGGAACGAGGAGTCATCCTAGCAACTTATAATACACACCAATCGAGTCCTCATACCTTATAACATAGGGGTAGGCAACAATATTAGAGCTGTTCTATGATGTAGGGCAGGGTAGGCTAGAAAAGGCTAGAAAAGGGAGCATCCTAGCAACTTATAATATACACCAATCGATTCCTCATACCTTATAACAAAGTAGTAGACACCAATATTAGGGCTATTCTATGATCAGGGTAAGCTAGAAAAGGCTAACTCATACTAGGAAGCATTCTAGCAACTTATAATATACACCAATCGATTCCTCATACCTTATAACCTAGGGATAGACACCAATATTAGGGCTATTCTATGATCAGGGTAAGCTAGAAAAGGCTAACTCATACTAGGAAGCATCCTATCAACATAAAATACACCAATCGATTCCTCATACCTTATAACCTAGGGGTAGATACCAATATTAGGGCTATTCTATGATCAGGGGAGGCTAGAAAAGGCTTGAAAAAAGTGGCACTCAGTTGGCACTATGTGGCACTCAGTTGGCACTATGTGGCACTCACTTGGCATTATGTGGCACTCACTTGGCACTCATTAGCACTCATTGGCACTCAGTTGGCACTCACCTGGCACTCATCTGATACTCATAGAACACTCATAGAACACCCCTAGACACTCCTTACGGTGATTGGGAACCATCAAAGTTGAACCGTCAAAGTTGAACCGTCAAAGATGAACCGTCAAAGCTGGACCATCAGAGCTGAACCATCAATAAATCTGTGCCATCAACAAAGGAGCCATCAAAGTTGAGCCATCAATATAGGTGCCATCAAAAGTTGAGCCATCAAAGTTGAGCCATCAAAGATGAGCCATCAAAAGCTGAGGCATCAAAGCTGAGGCATCAAAGCTGAGGCATCAAAGTTGAGGCATCAAAAGTGAGGCATCAAAGTTGACGCATCAAAGCTGAGGTATCAAAATATCGAAGGAAATAATCGGACCAATAATCAATGACAAGGTAGGTGTGTGTGTGTGTGTGTGTATGTGGGAGTGTAAGTGTAAGTGTAAGTGTCTATGGGTGGGTGTAAGTGTCTATGGGTGGGTGTATGTGT
Organism: Trachelipus rathkii; assembly: GCA_015478945.1. Classification (NCBI taxonomy): domain Eukaryota; kingdom Metazoa; phylum Arthropoda; class Malacostraca; order Isopoda; family Trachelipodidae; genus Trachelipus; species Trachelipus rathkii. The sequence goes on along the minus strand of JABUQX010027305.1, from coordinate 21,766 downwards.
CTATGGTGGGATGGTATCGTGTGTATAAGTGTCATAGTTTGGAGTGTGTGTGTGTGAGTGTAAGTGTAAGTGTCTATGGGTGAGTGTAAGTGTCTATGGGTGGATGTAAGTGTCTATGGGTGGGTTTATGTGTCTATGGGTGGGTGTATGTGTGTATAAGTGTCATAGTGTGTGTGTGTGAGTGTAAGTGTAAGTGTCTATGGGTGAGTATAAGTGTCTATGGGTGAGTGTAAGTGTCTATGGTGATGGTGTAAGTGTCTATGGGTGGGTGTAAGTGTCTATGGGTGGGTGTATGTGTGTATAGGTGTCATAGTGTGTGTGTGTGTAGGTGTAGTTGTGAGTGTGGATGGAAATAAAATAAACTCAAGTTAGGACAGGAACGTACAGGCGCTCAAGTTAGGACAGTTACCTACACCAGGAACAGCGACAGGTACCTACATGACCTCAAGTTAGGACAGTTACCTACGGCAGGTACAGCGTCAGGTACCTGCATGAGCTCGATTTAATCCCACTTAATCCCTCACGAACCTTTATGGATGGCTAAATATTCGATACATATACCGTATCGATTCCCGAAATATCAAGGCCAAAACTAGAATTGGGGGTCAAAACCCCCAAAGAGGGGCCAAAACTAAGGGGGGTACGTACGACGGTTGCTATGCAACCCGTCTGAGACTCATAACACCCTTCCTTCCGAAGCGGGTGCCAAAACATACCCTCAGGTAACAACGTGCCGTCGATATTTGAAGGCCATTTTTGGTATACCGATATCACTGAATTACTACTATTCTAGACCTTTTCTTAACATCCATTCCTTCTCATTATTCTGCTAAGCTTTTTCATCATCTTTGTTCCTCCAGTCACTTTTTTAACTCTGTTTCCTGTTCTCTCTGTTCAAGTCTTCCGCAGGAAGAACCACCCGCCTATGGCGAGGAAACGTTTTTTGGTACTTTGCTGCTGAAAACTTGTCGGACTTGCTGTCGTACTTCTTTGATCTCCCATTTGATGACTACTGCTTCGGTGGGAAGGGTCCCCTCGGAATGTGCAGAATTCATTACCGAGGAGATTCTCTCTGTCATGGAGCATTCCCTACTCTTTTCCCTCCTCTAAACTTTAAAAAAAGAACTTAGTTTAGCTCTGCTTTTTTTTCATTCTACTCGCAACAGGAAATCTGTCTTCAAGAATTACCGTCGCCTTCAAACTCCAGAAAGTCATACAAATTATATTCTATCCCAGAATTGTGCAAAATCTTTTTTTCTGAAGAAAATGTAATAATATTTATGGTTATTCTTCCTCACTTTTTTTCTCGTATTAATTCTCTCCAGACTCTTATTACTCATCGAATTGTTGCGTCACTCTCTTTATTCTATCGCCTCGGAATTACAAGGGGAACTGCTCTTCTGAACTTTTCAGTCGCATACCTCCTCCTCCATTGAGAAGGGCTCTTACGACACTTTCTCTGTCCACTCTTTAACAATAGCTAAACTTAACCGTTATGTTCAAATTTACATATACTACACTGATAAAGTCTGGAGCACACTCCATTTACTCATTTTCCAAACAACCTTTGACATGCACACTTTCAAACTCCTTATATCGAGTCATGTCAACCTTTCCATTGATTCTGCCTTGGAAATTTCCCATAGCATTGGTGGAATTTTCATAATCATCATCATCATCACCCACCTTCTTTCCCCAAGACTGGGTGGGCAAGGTGCATAACATGCATCGGAAACAGAAAAGTAGTAAGAATATGACGTAAGTCG
>JABUQX010027305.1:0-2500 GCA_015478945.1 Trachelipus rathkii | reverse complement strand
TCTCAGGTTGATAACTTTTGCTGCCCATCAATAAATATAGCAAGCAAGAATTTGTCGAAAAAGAACAGTTGAATTTTTCCAACAAGGTGCCTTCCTTTCTAAGTTAAAAATTCACTGACAGCCATGATTCTGTAGCATACCAGCGATTAATAATTTTCTTATTAATTTAATTTCCATGCTTTATGACGTTTGTCACATTATTTTGTTGACTAGAAATAATTTAAAATCGTTGAAAAATACGACGTATTGCATCCATTGTCATTTTTAACATTTTCTTTTTAACGAACAAAAACAAATTATATTCAATGTCTTTTATTACAAACCAAAATTAACAAGAGAACTTCAATACAGATCTACAGACACAAACAAACTAAAATTTTTAACTATTAACGATGTAGTTTTTAATCTAAAATATAATAAAGAAACAAAAAAAAGAATAGTTTTGAAATACTTTTTTTTAGCACCACAGTTAAGATACTATTTTAATTATTTATTCATTTCATATCTTTATTTTATATTATCTTTTTTTTCAATCTGGCAACTGTCAAAAAAATATAGTAGAAATCTTTTTTTATTTACTTTTATTAGGAAACCCCCTCCCCAAAAAAAACTCTTGTAGTGACCAGAATAAAGGGGTCTTGGGGCCTTATTGGAGATCAAAGCAGTAGAAGTTTTAATTTATTCACAAAGCAAAAATCATCAAAACAGGACAGCCAAAAGTTGATGCCAAAAACCCTGAAGCATATAAAGGCAATAAAAAAACACTTTGTACAAAAGACACAGAAATACACTGTAGAAAATCCTGGTCAATAACACGGATTCAGTAATGACGTCACAGATGAGAGCTAAACATATTGAAGCGCAACAAAGAGCAAGAGAGAACGAACGTTGCTTGAATGGAGTTCTGAGCAGAGTGAAGGCAATCGAGTGGAAGACGAAAACCCTAAATATACCCTCAAGCCTCATCCGAAAAGTATTTAACCTACTTTTGAACTTACGGAGAGATTTAAAAGGAGCAAGAAATGAAAGAGGATGTGTCGTTAGAGTAAAAGTAAATGCGCTAATAGATACTCTGAGGCGATTAAGAGGTAAAGAATTGCATGCACATAGAAAAATTAACCTGACCCTGTTAGGGTTAAAGGCACGAGAGTTGGAATAAATAGCAAAAAAAAAAAAAAATAAAAAAAAAAAAGCTTAAAAAATGTACGGAGAAGGTGAAGGGAAAGCGTGTTATGGAAAAGGAAGGGGACGAGAGACGACTATTATTACTATATATATATACTAGTATATATATACTATATATATACTATATATATATATATATATAATATATATAATATATATATTATATTATATATACACTCATTACTACACTCATAGATCGGCCTACTACTCATATACTGTATATATATATATACTATATATATTATATTATATATATACTATATATTTATATATATATAGGGTGTCGGGAAGGAACGCGACTCAAATTCCCAGGCAGCGGATTGTGTGATAAGATATAATGTAAAAAAACTAATAGATGGTTCTTATCCGATTTTCGATTTGTTTTCATTTAAGGGGCGTAATGACAACTTAAACAAAATATCATATTAATTAACGTCTGAAAAAGTGACAGAGTATTGGTCCATATAAATTTTTTATTTTCTACTTATCCCGATCATACGATGGAAGATGTTTCAGGGTTTTATAGTCTGGGAGATACAATCTTTCTTATCTTACAATTAGGTTTCTTATGTATACTCAAAAGAGAAATTTAAAATTTAGATCACGCAAACAATGCCACGTAGCTTCTCTGCTATATATATATATTTAGTAACAATTCCGGAAGAACAAGAATATGATGCACTCTGAAAAATAAAAAGAAAGTGTATTTGATATGCGAATCATAGCTATAATAATACCACAGAAGTATCAGACTCAATACATCAACAACTGCCGTCGAACCAATCGACGAAAACAGTCGATAAGATCGCATGCGTGAGCATGCTAGCTTCTCGAACTAGCAAAAATGTCCGCTATTGTGAAGATACGAACTCAAGCGCGTGGAGAAGGCTACAACAGGGAGAGAGAAAGGTGATGCGAGAGTTAGTTTCGCGCTGGAGCGCCGAAGTTTTTCGGCGCCGGGCGCGCGCCTGGGTTAAGGATGGACATAAAAGTGCGGAATTGTTCACCGAGTGGGGTTCTCACTTACCTTAAGGGCACGCTCGCATATTGCCTTCTGGCTGAGCCCTATTTCTTCCTCCACACCTAAAAAGTGAAAATAAAATTCGGAATTTTCAGCCGATTATTGACCCTATAAACACCAAACTGGAGCTTTTTTATGACGTCTAAAACGTCGTTTTCTAGTGTTTTTTCTGTAAATTCTGTTTCATTGGTTGTTGGTAGTGTTTTGATTTTGAAAATCGTGTTTGAAGAATTTGTGTCGAAAACTCCTCCGTATTATTTTTTTTGAAGATGACTTCATGTTACTATTCTCTCT
>JABUQX010027304.1:27500-31959 GCA_015478945.1 Trachelipus rathkii | reverse complement strand
AAAAGAGGATATGATGAACAATTTGGCTGTATAGGTTCCAACAGATGGGTAAGCATTCTGTGGTAACATCAGAATTTAAGCTCATATAGGACGAGAAAATTAACAGATCTTGTTTCAAGGTATGTTTGGCACCCCAGAGCAGTTATCATTGCAAGAGTGTGCCGAACAATGCCCAACTGCCAACTGAATAAAATAGACCATCAGGTTGTGTTCCGCACCTATATGGAAGTTAAGGTCAAATCCGTTCGAATTAAGTAGCTGTCGATGTTATGTGCCCATTGCCTAGACACTAGAAAAGGGAAACATTGCCTGTTTGTGCATATAGATCACTGTAGTAAATGGGTTGCAGTGAAGGCGTTTAAAGGATAAATCTGCAAGGAGTGTAACAGAGGCTTTTGAAGGACAAATGCTCCCACATTTCTGCGACCACCATACAAAGTATTGACGGATAATGAGTGGAATTTAGGAGCACAAGATTTAGGAAATGCTTCAGGCCTACGGAATCCAACATCTCTTTAGCAGTCCGTATAAACCAGTAACGGGGCAGTGGAGAGGGTCAACCGGACATTCTCGGAGTTCCTCAAGAATACGTAACGAAGGATTAAGGAATTTGGGAATACTGTTTTTACCTCCGAGTAATATGGTATAGTTAATAATACAAAACATGCAGAATTAGGAGTGACCCCGGCAGAGAAAATAATGGTTCAAAAACATGAGAAAGGAAAGGTATTACCATCTCAAGAAAGGAACAGGACAAGGTGGAAAGAGGGTCATCCAACTGGTGGCCAAATATTGCAGTAAGGGGTGAAAGTTTAAAAGGAAAATCATCAATCATACAGTCGATAGAACTTATGGAGAAAAAATGAAGCCAAAGGTAACGCAGGACCTTTTGTGAATAACAAAGGTTATTGCCCCAAGTGAATGACATCGGACATTGAAGACACCGGAAAAAACAAGAGGGGCCGCTTATACACATTTAAAGTTTGGGGAACCCTCCGGAATATTTGCTTGACTATTTCGGATCGAAGAAAGAAACATATGAACAAGGAGAAGAACAAGTATTGAGACAGAAACTGAAAAGAAGAGAAAAGAGGTAAACAACACCAACTTATGTAATTTATGGAGGACAACTTGGAGATCAAACGAAGGAAAGGAAACAATGAAAAAATAAAGGTGATATTTGGGAATTTAGTAGAGTACTATAGAAGAACTAAATACAAGGACGATATAGCCACACAAACTGAAGCCATAACAATAGATAAAATGACCCAACGGAGATAGAGCTGAATCTTCGCCTAATTGAATGGATCAGCGCAGTCAGAGGGTGTAAATCAGATGAGGAACTTTAATCTGCAAAAGGGTCGAGAAGTCATTAAGATTTCCAGATGGCAGTTACACACTTGTAGGGGACATAGCGAATAATAGTGAAGAGGATGACATGGCCTCAAGAAAGGAACACCGGAACCAGTTGAGGTATGTAATATTAGTCAATAGTAATTACAGTTAATTCTAATAATGTCCTTTCTCCCTAGCCCCCAGGGTCAATTCAGGAGAGTTATGAACTGAACGGATGAATTTCGAGGACCAATCGGAGGAACAGGGAAGTGGAATCCCAAGGATAGAAATGGGTACCATGCGTACCAATGACAATCTAGAGGTCGAGCTCCAGAATGAAATACCAAAATGAGAAAGGGCTGGAGGAAGAGCACGAGCGCTCTTATCGGAAATTTAGGTAAGGCTTGTTTTTCCCTAATCTAAGGTCCCAATCTTGGAGGGAGTAATGTAGGACGATACCAACTAATTCATTAAAAACTTTATAAATATAATAGAAATAAAAACATCCGAAGTTTTGATAATTAAGGAAATATATCCAGCAAGTTCCATGAAATTGAGACGCAGGAAAATACTAAGAAAAGAAGAATTGAACTTCTAAACTACAAACAAGTTTAAAAAACATTAATTACTAAAGTATTTATTTGTCGAAGTTTTATGTTAAATAACTTTTATAGATTCACTATTTATCTAAAGAATGATTTAGGTAGCATTTTTGAAATAGAACTTAAAAGTATATTTCAGTGCATTTTGTTCAAAATTGAAAGCAAACTATCTTTACACATTGGTAAGATTTATTTTTTGAAGTAAAAACAAAATTTAAAACATAATAAACAAAATTTTAATCAGTAAAGATTGTCTTGAAATTTCGAATTTTGGAGAAGGTTTACGAAATCGTTTCATAGGTCAGAAAGACCGGAAATCTGGACCAGTTTCCCATGAACAGATACTTGTAAAACTCAATTATTCAAAACCGCATATTTATGGAAAAGCTAGAATCTATTCCAGAATCGCACATTTCTGGAAAACCTGTAGCTGATCTTACTATAAATCCAGAAATAAAAAAAATGTTAACTAAAACGACACACACAGACAAAAGTTAGTAAAAAGGAAATTATCGAATTATATCCTATTATCTATCTAATTACTATCTATTATTATTATTATATTATTCATATTATTTATATTTTATTTTAATATTGTCATTAATATTATTATTATTAAGGTGTGATTTATACTTTATTAGTAAATTGTAGAGGCTGTGCTAAAACTTAATAACTAAGTCTGGTAGCACGTAATGGTAGATTTTATTCTGATATTTTGATTTATTAAAAATATTGTTTTGAAGAAAAAATTAGTATTAGAATCTATTATTGTTAGATCTATTTTTATTAAATTATATATTATTATCTATCTTATATATTAATTTTATAAGGCAAAGTGTTAGGATAATTTGTTGTTACTAATTCGATTTAGGGGAATATGTAGATATATAAACAAATTTATATTTGGAATACATGTCGGTGCTAACTCCAAACAACAATCTCCAAGCTGAGTCGGCTCCGATAGGCTTAAACACCATGGAGAACGTGTGGAAGATAAAGGTGACGACAAACACACTGGAAATATACAAATTTGATCGTGCTGAAATGAGTCGAAAAATTAAGCAATAGCGAGGTCTATTCCAGGTGGCTCGGTGAGGAATAAATACGTCCTGTAGGATTGTCCAAAGAAGTTCCCAATCAAGAAACTAAAGGTCGCGAGTTTCATAACTGGAAAACCAACCTTAGTATGAGAGATTCCGATTTTCTCAATAAATTATATTTATGAATACATAATTTACGTCAGTTTTTCTCACATAGGTGAAGGAGGAAAACTAGACATATGTTTTTCTAGTAATAGGGTATAATAGGTTATATTATATTTTGGTAATAGGTATAATAGGATTAATATACTATATTTGGTAGATAGTACAATAAATTGACAAAAAAGATATACACATTGGCGGTATTTGATTTATTATATCAAATAATTGCATCTCTTTGTGTTATGGAATCCTTTTCTTCTCAATAAGTGTTTGTCAGGTAAAACGCTTCTCCAAAGAGAATCCTGTGGACCTTGCGCGTAAAGGCTTCTAAATAAATAACAACAAACGAAATCATTAACGAACAGAACAAGACGTTACAAATTATATATTTATACTATACTAGTATATATATTATATATATATATATATATATATATATATATATATATATATATATATATATATATATATATATATATATATATATATAATATATATTAATATATATACTATTTACTCTTACTGTGTAATATATACTGTATATAATTTAAAAGATTCATGTAAACTACATGTACTGATTTCAATCTATACAAATACTAAGTTTGAATTTGCAGATTAACAATTTAATCCCCAAAACTTTCTACTATCGCTTTATGAAAGAACTTTATTCCTTTTAGAGGCTGTTAACCCCGAGCCTCAAATAGAGTCAACTAATGCTCTTTAATCTTGAAGAAAATTTCTAGAACTTGTTGTTTCGTTTATAAATATTAAATTTATTTTAAATATTTTATTTTTAAAATGTTTTCATTTTTTATATCAATTACTCCGAACAAGATAATTTTAGTGAAGTTTGATGGAAAGATATTTATAGAAGAAATGGATAAAATTTTCAACTAAAATTATATATAAATTTTTAAAACAAATTTGTAATGGAAGTAGAAATTCCCTCTTACAAACTATTCCTTATGATCAATTCAATACAGATTTTCCATCCTTTAAATGTGCTTTGTTAATCACATTCATTTGTTGTTAAGTACCATTGAAAGCACCTTTGAAAATTTTTAATAAGATTTTAATTTTTCACTTCAATGGAAGAAAAAGGACAATTGCTTCAAAAAAAAATGCTACAGTTGATCCACTCAAGCGTTCATGTAATTTTTGACAACTCCAGTTCAGATGATCTCAAAAAAAACTTGATCAAGTTTTTGAAGATAGAAGAGGAATACATAAAATTTTATATTAAACATATAACTTCAGTTTTAAAAGAAAACATGTTAAAGAACAAGAAATAAAAAGAAAATTAAAGTCATATATATAAAA
>JABUQX010027304.1:5000-10000 GCA_015478945.1 Trachelipus rathkii | reverse complement strand
TTTCTCTTTGAGTCTGGAGGCCAACAGCTCGGCGGAAGTCTTCGACAAGCTGAGATCCCGAACCAGATCATTAAGCTCACATTGTGAAAAGGGCTGCGGACCATCTTGTGTTCCATACTCCTCATCTGTATCTCCTCCCTCATATGCAGTGGTGGCCTCGTCGTCGCTGTCAGGAAGCTCTCTGCACGCTGGTACAGGAAGTTCTTCGCAGTGAGCAACTGGACGGCGGGCAGATGGAAGGTCGGGGTACTGGAGGCTGCTCCGATTCTTCCGGTTGATGCCAGTAGTATCGATGGCGCAGAAGTAACAATCCGATTCATGGTCAGACGGCTCCCTCCAAACCATCGGAATCCCAAACTTCAGTGAAGTTTTCGTGCCCTTCGTCCACCGCCGGAGATATTCCACGCACGTCTTGCACACCGTGTGCGGTGCCCAGGACTTATCTTGGTCACCCAGCTTGACTTGAAAGTAAGCCTGGTAGGCGCGCTTCACAAAGCTTGTGATGCCCTTCCTGTGCATTGCCAGCGTGTATTCTCCGCAGATGTAGCAGAAAACGTCAGGATTATTCCTGCATGACCGTCGCGCTGAAGCCATATCAATACTCTGAAAAGAAAGAAAAAAGGTAAATTAGTCATTTTGAAACAGAAACACATCAGAAGCAACCATTTATATATGAATAATTCGCTATATTCTTCCAGAAATATAGGATTGAACTCAAAACCTCAGCATATTTAGACTAATTTTGGTGTTCTGAGTCCAAACATCACCTTGGTTTTGCTCTATCAGGTCAACTTTTTGAGATACAGCCATAGGCCTACCTGACGAGCTATACATATGATAATTATCATATGTATAGCTCGTCAGGTAGGCCTATGGCTGTATCTCAAAAAGTTGACCTGATAGAGCAAAACCAAGGTGAATTTTGGACTCAGAACACCAAAATTAGTCTAAATATGCTGAGAAACCCCTGACGATTTTTTGGCTGTTACCCAGTGTAATAATAATAATAAATAAATAAATAAAAGCTTACAAAAAATTTCAACGAAAAGAGAAATATTTAAACTATACTAAAAAGAATACATTATAAGTATTTTTAAAGCTTCGCACTATTTAAATTTAATTCTGTCAAATAATTCGTTTACGAAAATGATCATTATGTAAATAATCGTTCGAAAATATTAATATATAATAAAAAAAATGGAATGACTGCATGAAATCCCTAAAAGCCTTTTTCCGTACAACTGTGAGAACGCCTTCTTAGCATAGGTAAGCTTAAGATTTTCCCTTTATAGGTGATTTTTACCTCAGCGTCATAAAAATTCCTTAAAATTCACCTTAAAACTGTGTTCGTAGAAAATTTGCATGACCCTATATATATAATATATATATATATATATCATATATATAATATATATATTATATATATATTATATATATATATATATATATAATATATGTTATATATATATATATATTATATATATATAAATATATATATATATATATATTATATATATATATATTTATATATATTAATATATTTTATATATATATATATATATATTATATATATATATATATATTATATATTATATATATATCTTATATATATATAAATATAATATATATATATATAATATTTATATATATAATATATATATATATATATATATAAATATAATATATATATATATATTATATATTATATATTATATATATATATATAATATTGATTTTTATATATATATATATATTAGGACCTGTTATGTTTTACGACTCCGTCAGGTTTTGATTTTTTTTTTGTTTTTTTTTATATTATATTCTAGTATATGATCTTAAACAGTCAATTGAAGGGGTGAAAACATGATCAAAATATATAGACCAGTTACGCTTTACGCACTCCGTCAAGTTTTAAATTTTTTTTTTTTTTTTTTAACTAAAGGAATACAAGGGTAAACCGCAAAGATGCAGAGTCGGGTCTCTCGGCCTTCCGGGGGGAACGACAGGGGTTGGACTTTTCTCCCCCCTCCGGGCGAGTGTCTCCGGAAACTCCCGCTCTTTGTGCTTATTGGGTGTCGCGGGCGGTCCCTCCGCCCCTCCCCTACGCGGTATGGAAAAACGTCCCCCCCTCCTGTCCCCCGTCGGCTCGAGCCCCTAATTTTTTTTTATTTTTTATTTTTTTATTTTTTTTATTATTATTTTTCTTTTACAGTTTTGTTAATAAACTTTACACGCATTCAAATATGTAATTGGTTTTTCTGTAAGTGTCGTACTTTTCGAGATATTTCATTTACGAAATTTTTTTTTTTTTTTTTTTTTGCTTTTACATTTTTGTGTAATACGCTTTACAACTCTGATGTCGTCATATGTTAATTGGAGCTTTCTGTAAGTGTTCATACTTTTTCGATGAATATTTATTTTTTTAAATTTTATTGATATAAATGTTGATTTTTTAAAATAATTATCAAAATTATTTCAAACTTTTAAATCTTCTTTTTCATCACTGAAATTCATTGTTACTATTATTTATTAGAAATATGTTTAAAAAAAAAAAAAAAAAAAAAATCAAAACTGACGGAGTTGTAAAACGTAACAGGTCCTCATTATACGTTATATAATATATATATACTTAATATATATATTATACCTAATATATACTACTTATATACTACATATTACTATATTATTATATACTATATTTTATATTAATATTATATTTAGTATATAATTACTATCATATATATTACTAGTTATATATCCGATCATAATATTATAAGTATTAACGTATACTATACTTATATAGTATGAATATATAAATATAGATATTAAACGTAATAGTATTATAAAATAATAATTATATGTAATTAATATTACTTTATATAATATATATTATATAATTATATACACGATATTATATATAATATAGATAATATGTAATAAGCTAAGTAGTATATACTACTATATCTGCTTTATTTTGATTACAAATCTGAATAGTTTTCGGTCTCGCACTCAAATTTGAAATGTTTTTTTTGTTCACAAACACATATCTGTGGTTTTGTATTCGTTCTCTTTTATACATAAATAGATTGATACTGAACTACTATAATTTTTTTTTATTCGTAATTTGTTTTAGGGTGTTGGGATGTAATGCGTCGGACAACGTAGTGCGTTTTAAACTTTGAATTTTTTTTATTTTGCTATTTTACTAGATATTTATTGTAATATACGGCTTTCTTAGATCACTATTTTAAATAATTTACGTATCTTATTAGTGAGTAAACTATTTAAGTCTAATTTCAATAGTTTTTGGATATTTTATTTCTTGCTGTCTTGGTCTGTTGTTTTTTGGTTGTTAGTGGTTGTGTGAACGAATGAGCAAGTCTGATCAAAATCGTGTTGTACTGATGTGGTATGGGCAGCTTGATGTTACAGACGCGGGCTTTCTATCGACTTTATCATCAACATCCGCGGCTTACTCTCTAACTCTTGCATCCGTATGGGATATAGCTCAGCCTCTTCCCTAATTTCATAACACCTAACGCTTTTGCTCTATGTCGAGACACAGATAGCTAAGTAATTCATCCTCTAACTTCTGCATTTATATAGTGTTATCTACATAACTATTTGATTTCATAATTTCCCGAGTGCTAAAGGGTGGAGTACTGTTCCTATGTTAAACATATAAACACCCTGAGTTAAGACACCGTCTCCAGAGTGATATCTCGAATTTCCTAACTTTCGATGTTCTGAGCTGGCTTAATAAATCTTATCTATCCTTCTAACTACGAATGAATCTTGTGCTTCATACTATCTGGTTCTCGTCTCAACCAAGAACAGATTTTCACGGCTACTTTATTTGCAATTATCTTGAACTAGCTTCTCACGACAGACTGTGTATATCCTTCTCATCCAAATACTGAGGTCCTTATTTAGGGGATCTTCAATGCTACATCCGGAGCACTTCGATATGGTCATGGCGGTCTCTACTCATACTGACATTTTAGGGTGTGGTAATGAGCAGATGGCGCACATCATTTTACTACATTACGAAGAGTAATCACAATCTAAATACCGATCTGGCATGGAAGAAGCAACTAATTAAAAGGAACCAACACAACGAATTCCGGATGTCCCCAACCAAATTCTGAACCACACTTGACCTATGTTTCACCACTAGTCCTTCTCTCTATAAAATACACCAAGCCTTCGCTCGTATTTGGAATAGAACATTCTGACCAGCATAACCTAATATAATCTCGTTGGAATTGCATTAAACTTTCTCATCCATACAGCTCCATCCTGCCCTTACGCGTTTTTTCTGGCACTTTGATCGGCACGATGTAGTGGGGGCCTTGTGCGTTGCTTTCTACGCTAACGTATAATTGGAAATGACTGCTTTGCTGCTCTAGCTGACGCTTCGATTTCTCCGAGATCAACGTAGGGAGCTGTAATCGTTGATGGAATGAGCAGGTTCGTTCCTTCTTCGACTAAATCTATCTCTCCTCATAATCCATGGGTCGATCGTGCTTGTTCCTTGGCCATTCAGGCTAGAGACAGCGCGTATCGGAACGGAAAAATTCTCGTTCTCCTATCACTCTTGCTAAATTTTCATTCAGCTAGAAATCGTTGCTAGGGGATACCTCCTTCGAAAACGAGCATAATAATGCGGGCTTTCATCAACAACGAAAAGTGCGCTAACCTCTTTCGGTGCTGCCTACTTGTACAAAGTCTTTCTGGGCCTAATATGACTTCGCCAAAAACATCTCCAAACAACGCTATCGAAGTACAATCCTGTCTCCTCCCTCCTCTTATTCGATCTAGATATGGTCTGTTGAATTCTTCAACGAAAGGCCAATCTTCTTCGGCCTGCCTATTATTCCTGCTCTAACTCGAACCCCTGGACGCATCTGATTGCCTCACCTCCTTCCAACTCTCCGTCTCAAGGTGTAAGGGGTGGCTTCAATGCCTTTGCTGTGAATTACATTTGATCGCGATTAGAG
>JABUQX010027303.1:12500-15000 GCA_015478945.1 Trachelipus rathkii | reverse complement strand
CACACACACACACACACACACACACACACACACACACACACACACACACACACACACACACACATATGTTCTATGTTTAAATACGAATATATACATATATGTATATATATATATATATATATATATATATATATATATATATATATATATAGTGTATATATATATATATATATATATATATATATATATATATATATATATATATATATATATATATATATATATATATATATATATATATATATGTATATGTTGTAAATCAAATTGATATATTTAAAAATATAAAATAAGATATCAGGCTTGCAGAATGGGGCAATGGTGCAGAAATAATGTTGAGTACGAAGGATGTGTTATGTGTCTATTAGACCTACAACATAATGTGTCACCTATTTTATTTAATTTTACTATTTCTGCTGAGCAAATTTTAAAATAATTATTAAATTTATTTTTTTATATAAAATTATGAGCTCTTGTTTGCCCCCTTCAACTTATCTTTTTTTTTTTTTTTTTGGCTAAGTAGGTGAGCGTTCAATGATTTTAGGTGGTTCTGACCCCCAGAAAAAGGATATATGGGGAAAATTAATTAAAATATAGGACCGATCTCTGGTGAATCGGAGGTACAATAGCGGTACAACATTTGGTTGAAAGATACTACACTCTATTGAATTCCATCAAGGTACAACATTTTTTTTCGACAGAAGCTCGTTTTCGTTATATTTTTTTCATTTTCAGTATCTATGCAACATTCAAAAGGATTTGTCTTCGCCTACTGACGAAGAAGATATTGTTTTATATGAGTATTTAAGATTAAAGAAACCATATCGGATGGATCCATATATTGGACCAGATTTTTTTTTTTTTTTTTTTTTTTTTTTTTTTTTTGCATCAGCGTAAAAATTAACTCATACATACATACACATTAAAGGTAAAGATAAAAAAATCAGCCCACTGTACGGAATAACAAATTCATAATGTAAGACTTTCATTTCTTAAAAGAAAATATTTTAAAATATTTACAGTCTGAGTCGATAAATGCAGCTTACTGACTGAGAAATGTACACCAAATGATTTGAATCATTTTTTTTTTGGAGCGGACCTTACCAAAGAAAGGCATTTGCCATCCCTCCAGGCAGACACAACACTTTCCTTCAATCCATCACGAGTTTAAAACAATTTTATACTGATATTGTTCAGACTCAAAAATAACACATCGTCTCTATGGGCTCTGAAACTCCCAAGTCCCCTTCCGCTCACTTTAATAAGAAAAAAAATCTCCACCCTTTATCACTTTCAACTACTACATATTTGGATGAGTTTTCAGATATATGCAATATTAGTCACATTTGGTAATAATACCAGACAAATATGGTGCTTAAGTCAAGAGAGAGATACAGTAGATCTGTTATGATCATTGCTAAACCAAATAACAAAAAAAAAAAAAAAAAAGTGAAAAACACTCTTACATTTCAAGCATAAAAATGTAACGCAAAATTGTAGTTACAAAAACTTTCTATCAGGTAAAATTTGGCATACATGATTTTTGATGTAGATTGAGGTGGAAACTTTTCGCACTGAATTCATTGTTTGACAGATAGTG
The DNA here is from genome assembly GCA_015478945.1 of Trachelipus rathkii. NCBI lineage: Eukaryota > Metazoa > Arthropoda > Malacostraca > Isopoda > Trachelipodidae > Trachelipus > Trachelipus rathkii. Next base: position 13,403 of record JABUQX010027303.1, on the reverse strand, counting down.
TAATAATTAAAGTAGGCCATTTTGATGTTTATTGATATTATTCTATATTTTTCATTATTTTCTCATTTTTATTTTGCTGACTAAAAGTTGACTCGTCTCCGTGTTTTAAGCATTATATATATATATATATATATATATATATATATAAATATATAGACTTATATATAGAGTATACATAAATATATATATATATATATATATATATATATATAGATATATATTTTCTTGTGTATTTATATAATTATATATATATATATATATATATATATATATATATATATATATATATATATATATATATATATATATATATATATATATATATATTTTATATATATATATATATATATATATATATATATATATATATATATATATATAATTATAAGCATATATATATATATATATATATATATATATATATATATATATATATATATATATATATATATATATATATATATATATATATATAATCAGAGGCGACTCCTGCACATTATAGAAACGATCTATTTTTGCAAATTTCGTGATGTTACGTTAAAATTCTCTTATTTTTTTGCTAAAGTTGGTCAAATAAATGAAATTATTATGCAAAATTAAAACGAAAAAGGTAAGATAACCGCTATTAAATAACGCTTTTAACCCATTAAAAATGGCGGCAGTTCATGCCCATATCGGATGGCGGAGACGGCATCTTTGAATTTAGATTGATTTTAAATGTTAAAGTTAATCCTGGAATCGAACTACAGAAAACGTTAGAAAAAGAAAACGGTTTAGAAGGAAGAACTTATTAAATATGTGTATATATAGCAAAGAAGGTTAATATATATATATATATATATATATATATATATATATATATATATATATATATATATATATATATATATATATATATATATA
>JABUQX010027303.1:0-7500 GCA_015478945.1 Trachelipus rathkii | reverse complement strand
TATCAGTTATTACAGCCTCTACTTATCGGAAGAAGCTGAAGCGTTTTCAGTTTCAAATCAATCACTCCAGGAATAATTACTGTAGAACCGACGCAAAGCTCTCCAATCAGCCAGATTAAAGTGCCAGAAATATATATATATATATATATGAGTATATATATATATATATGGGATATAGTCTCTAAATATATATATATATGTTATAAATATATATATATATATATATATATATATATATATATATATATATATAGTATATATATATATATATATATATATATATATATGGGTGGGGTGTGGGTTGTGTGTGTGTGTGTGTCTGAGTTTCCTCGCAAAAGAAGAGAAGAGGCGTGGTCTAGTGGGTGGATGTTTCATTTGAAATAAATGACCTTTTCAGGAGCTTTATAACATAATAAATATTAAACACTTTATTCACGTCTGCAACTTGACTGGCCCACTTAAAAACTGCTGAAATATTTTACTTCACACTCGATACCCCTTGAGTAATTCGTTATTCAGCCAAAGTATTCTAAGAATTTTCGAAGAAAAAATTTATATATTGAAGTGAAAATGGCGTGGAATAATAGCTTTAACATACGTTGGAATTTAAGGCTGGGAAAAGGTTTGAATAATTTTATTGGCTTTTGTAAATTTACTCCTGTGAACGAGAATAGATATATATATATATATATATATATATATATATATATATATATATATATATATATATATATATATATATATATATATATATATATCATCAACTGTTCCTTGGAAATTCCCCAGAATCGGCGGTAAAGGTGCAAATATACACCAGAAAATCCCATGCCATCCATGAGCATTTGTGTAAAGTTATAAATAGGTACGGGGGACCCCAACCCAGCTATATATATATATATATAGTATATATATATATAGAAAGAGATATATATATAAATATATATGGTATAGATATAAATATTTATATGTATATATATATATATATATATATACTAAAACTCTACGGATATTTGAACTCATTTTTCAATATTTCAAAATTATTTTTTCTTTAATAAATTTTTTAAAAATTTACAAATTAATTTAAAAATTTTATAAAGATATTATTTTTAATAAATTCGTATTTATTAATAATTTGAATTTTCATTTTGTCGTTAAATCAAGTATTTTTGATATGGTTAACTACTGATTCTCTTCTTTTTTATAATATAAATATATATATATATATATATATATATATATATATATATATATATATATATATATATATATATATATAATATATATATATATATATATAAAGGGTGGTTAAATTGTATGGGCCGATGCTGCTCATGCTGCTCGTGCTTAGCACGAGTTATCATTATAGAAACGATCGATCTTCATAAATAATTTTCATAAAGTTATGGTAAGATTCATTTATTATTAAATTATTTTTTTTTTTTTTGAAAATTGGTTATGTGAAAAAATACATTACATAATACAAATGAAAGATTATGTAAAATTTAAACATAAAGTGTAAGAATCATCGCCATTGAATAATGCTAATTTTTAATCAATTATAAATGGTAACGGCTCGTGCCTCTCCGAAATACCCGAGAGAAAATTTTAAGACAATATACACTATACATTCGTGACTTTAATTCTTTGCGAAGTCTGTTTTCTGTCTAGGAATCTATTAAACATTCGTTAAAAAAATAAATAAACATTTATTTGTTCTTAAAACACATTTCTGATGAAAATAATAATATTCAAATCCTCTCTCTCGTTCTCTCTCTCTCTCTCTCTCTCTCTCTCTATATATATATATATATATATATATATGAGAATATATATATATATATATATATATAAAAGAGATAGTAGTAGAGAGAGAGTATAAATATATATATATATATATATATATATATATATATATATATATATATATATATATATATATATATATATATATATATATATATAAGTTTAAAATAAACTTAAAACAGTCTCACCTTATTTATATACATAAGGAGGATGTAACTAAGGTAGAGCCAAAGGCAAACACAGAGTAAACAATTTAGACTCAAAAACTACAAGCCATAATCTGTCAAGCATCTTCTATTTGGAGGTTACCTGAACAAGATAATTCCTTTTTGCAATGGATTGAAACAGTTACTTTTGACTAGCGATAATTCATAGTTTTTTGTTTCAATTTTACATCATCTTTAATAATTATTATGTAATATTTTTATTCATTTCACCAATTTTCGCAAAAAAATAAGAATTTTATCTAACATTATGAAATAAGTCGATCAAAGTCCTATAATGCCAGCTTTTGCGCTAGTTACGAGCAGCACGTAGAAGTCGCTCTCTATATGTATGTGTGTCGATTTAGGGTGTGTATCTCTTTATATCTATATCTGTATATATATATATATATATATATATATATAGGTATATATATGCGGTGTGCAGTATACTGTAGATATATATATATATTTGTTATATATATATATAGTATATATATATATATATATATATATAGAGCCTGAGATATATATATATATATATAGTATATATATATATAAGAAAGTGTATATATATCCCCACATTTTGAAAATGTTACTTTTAACAGAAAACACATCTCAAACCTCTCCTCTCTCTCTCTCTCTCTCTCTCTCTCTCTCTCTCTCTCTTCTCTTTATATATATAAGGCATATATATATATATATATATATATATATATACAGTGATGGGCAGTATCTAGATACATGTATCGGCGATACGTATCGATCGATACATGGATGTGTGGATGTGATGTTTGATATATATATATAAAGAATATATATATATATATATATATATATATATATATATATATATATATAGATGTATGTATATATATATATATATATATATATATATATATATATATATGCCTAATATATTTCGAGTTTTAACCACAATCTATTAATATAATTGTTACCAGGGTGTGGGACGGGGACTAAATGCAGCAAACCAACCTCTTTCTCCAACCTCCGCCCTTAATGAAAGAGATTTTACAGTGGATCATATACATTTTGCACTAGTATTGAAATTCAAATATAGGAAGGTTTACTTGAGAAACATCAATTTTTCTGCCTTTTCTATTCTGAGAGTCAGTTTCTCTTATCATCATATATTAGCTCAGCATTGCTAAATACTCTCTCACTTGGAACAATAGTTGGGGGACAGGCCAAGTATTTCCTTGCAAGTTTACTCAAGCGTGGGTAAACATTTTGCTTAACTTTCCACCAACTGATAGGATCATCATTTGTATCTATTAGTTTTTCTAGTGATAGTTTTTCAATCATTTCACTACATCTTTGCACGTGTTTCTTCATCAATGGGTTGTAGAAATTCTTCCTGTGAATCTGTTATTGATTTGCTTGTAGAAGGTGTTGGTTCTGTAGATTTCGTTTTTTTTCTTTTAATGGGTGGCGAATTAATAGACTGTTCGGATTTAAGTTTTTCAACTGCAACACAAAGTGTCGATTTAACTTGTTCTAAATAATGAGTTACAAAAAACCTTGCTTTTATAACGGGGATCTAAGTAAGTTGCATTAGTATGAAAGTCATTAATTTCCACAGAACCCAAAGAGTTTTCTAGCTCTAGTTTTACATCTTTCATTCTTTTTAAACCATCATCATTTTCATTTAAAGATGGCTCAAAATGCTTCCTTAGCGTTGAGATTAAGTATTTTTATTATAAAATTCTTTATCAAATCTCGACAATTAATATCCGCGCAACATCCGCAGGGTAAAGCGGGGATGCGAATCTTTAATAATGTGCGGATGCTCCGCGGATGCAGATGTTACCTGCTTACTTAATAGTATATATATATATATATATATATCATTATAAACGTTATTGTATTAATTTAATAATATATAAAACAATATATTTATATATAAAATGATTATATACTATCATATAAGATAATAAATATATATAAAAGTAATAATATAATTAATAATCATATATTAATACTATAATATATTAAGATAAACTGTAAAGATAAATTTAAACACTTTATACACAGTTTTCACCTTTACAAAAACCATTAGAGGTTTTAATTATTTTTTTATATTAACTATAAATTAAATAATATGAATATCAATTAAAAGTTATTATATTCAAAATAGTTAAAATGGGTAAAACAATAATTTCTCTAGCTACTCTATCTCTGACTTTTATAACTTGGGTCCTGATTCTTTTAACATGAACAATAATAAAAATATAAACAAAGAGGATAAAAATTATGTTCAGATTTTACAAATATGAGAATGATATAATATTATATTCTATATATATATATAATATATGATTTAATACTATAATATATTATAATATTAATTATATATTCTATACTTGGTGGATTAAAAGTTGGTGAATCGTCACCATAGTTGAAATCTAATAAACAGGGCGAGTAAAAAACAAAATTCAATATTTCCCCTTTCAAAATTAACTTAGGTTCAATATTAAAATCATTTGAAAGTATGAAGCGTCAAAGGAAGTTAGCAGATATATGATTGTTCAAGAAGGATATAAGTCTCTCAGAAAATTATAGCATTGAGAGATCACATAGAGAAAAACATGAGTAAATCTATGTAAGTGCAGAATAAATTGGGCTTAAGTAAGTAAGCGAAAAACCTGAATATCAATAGATTCCCCCATAATCTCTGATTACAAAAAAAAATAAAAATAAAGAAGAGAGAGAGACTTGCTTGAGACAAATGGGTATTTCATTGAAAGAGTAGTAGCTTACTTGTAGATTACCATTAGCAGATATTATGTTAAGGAATTAAACACAACATTGAAAGTGTAGTAAATATTGAAGATTAAGTGTGAAGAATTTATACAGTGTCTGATAGAGTCTAAGTGAGTCTATTTAATAAATTAAACTTGCATTGGCTGGAACCCATCAGAGTAATAAAAAAGTAATCTCTATTTATAATTCTATAATGAACCAATACTGGGATGATGCTTGTGAGAGTTTTATAATTATAGGAGCTTCATATTCAACTTATAACCCTTATTATAATAAATTTACATAAACTTCACATATAAAATTTGCTGTAGTATATACTATAATAAATATAATATATAATATTATTTATATAATATATATATATATATTAAATTATAAAATAAAATATGATATATAATTATTACTATTATATATTATATTAATATATATACTATATATTATAATATATTAATATAATATATAATATATAATTTATATATATTATATATATATATATTATATATATCTTATATTATAATATATATTATAAATAAATATATAAAATATATATATATAAAATATATACTTAATATATATATATAATATTATAATATATATATATATATATATATTAATATATTAATATTATAATACTTTATATACTAATATATATATTATATATATATTATATATAATTATATTATAATATAAATATATATATATATTATATATAATATTATATATTTAATTTATATATATATGTATATATTATATATTAATATAATTATATATTATATATATATTATATATATTATATAGATTATATGATATATATATATATATATATTTAATATATTATAATATATTATATTATATATAATATTATATTATTAATATAATATATAATTATTTAATATAATATTAATATATTATTAATATATTATAAATAATATACATATTATATATATATATATATATATATTAAAGTTAATACTTTCACCTGTTTTCTGATCTCATTCATACCAACAGTGGCCCTAAGTTATAGAGAAGCGCCCACGCCCATGCAGCAATAACATGCAGAAAAATTATTTTTTCCCAGGGGTTAGAGAACAGTAGCTAAGAGGGTTTCTATGATGATTGAAATTGAACTTGTGGTATGCTATTGAATTAAGTATACTTAATATATATATATATATATATCATATAATATATAATATTATATATTAATAACTAATATAATATACTATATAATATATATATATATATATATAATATATATTAATATAAAGAAGATAACTATAATATCCAAAGCGTCAAATGCTAGTTTATATTTAATATATTACTATATTGAAATTAAGTTAAATACTAATGTTATATATAATTTATTGATAATCAGGACAGTTTTCACATTATGTGAGACGTAGTAGACTAGATCTCTCACTATTCTATTCTAGCTTCAATATAAATTATGAGACTGAATTACATATTATAAATATAATAAAATATATTTATACTTATATTATTATTATCGAAATACTATATAAAATTATTGTAAAATATATTTAACTTTTTGGACATTTAAAAAATTATTTTGAGTACTGAAAAATTAATACATATAGATATACTAATTAATTACTAGTAGATATTTATTTATATATTTTGAATTTATATTATTTAATTTTTTTATTATTTTATTTTTTATTTATTATTATTAATAATAAATATTATAATTTTCATTGTTTAGATATTATCTGCTTGTTCTCAAACCTTATAATTTACTTTAAATAAAAGTACTTTCTAAAAACAGATATTCGACCTTATCTATCCTTCTAATAATTTATATATATATATGTTGATAATTATAATTAAGTAATTTTATATTAAAAAATAACTCATAACTGACTAAATTTTCTTTTCATGGTTTTTATTCCTTTAAATCTCTCATAAATAAAAAAAAATAATATTTAATTACAAATTTATTTCTATGAAAGTTTCCATAACCTTTGAATTATAGGTTAATAATATTCAAAAATTTATTATATTTAAAATATTTACTTATTTATATATACTTCAATAAGAATGGTCTAAGTTATGTATTAACTTAATCATCCAGTTTAAATTGAATATGTTTTATTTATTTAATTTTAGCTATATGTAATAAAATATGTTTAGTATATATCAATTCATTTTAATTAGTTTTAGAATGAAGTGGACTAGTTACACGGTCCATAGCGATGATATTTCTATAATTTAATTTTATAAAGCTTATAAGGGTGTGAGGTAATTTCTTCTATAATCTTCTATTGAAACACGTATTATTATTATATTAGTATTTCTATATTATATAAATATATAATTTAACCATTAAATAATTATTTAAATTATAACTATATAAAAAATAATTTATATTTAATCTGCTAAATAGTCATACTCAGTATATTACTACTTCTAAGTATAATAAGAGAACTCTAATAATTAATGTGAACTTATTTAAAAATTTGCTTAACAATTTAGTATAATTAAATATATTTAAATAGTTATATATTTTTATGAACAGAATAAAGTTGTTTTAAAATATAAATAAAAAGATTTTTTTAAAAATATTATTATAAAATATTTATTAGATTAAATTTTTTATTCTATTATTATTTATTACATTATAATAACTTAGATTTTTTAAAATTTTATTTTTAAGGTATTATATATATAACATATAATAATAATTCTTTTA
>JABUQX010027302.1:12500-24874 GCA_015478945.1 Trachelipus rathkii | reverse complement strand
ATATACCGATTGAAGGCACGGTTAAATTGGTTCGTGTGTATCCACAAAATTAAATTACTAATATGTATCTATTAATAGCTATGTCTTTTTCCTTATCCTGTTGTTAATTGTGCGGCCTATTAATATCTATCAATATATAATATAATTATGTTGATATATATTATCTATTATTTTTATATATATAAATAATGATATATTAATATAATATAATCACATATACTATATATATAATTATTATAATTATATAAATATATAAATATTATATCATTTATATTAGATAATTATTAAAGATTATTAATATTAAGTATATTAATATATATAATATACTTAATATATAATTATACTATATTATATTACTTATATATATATATATAATATACATCATCTATATATACATATATTATATACATACTATATATATAATATAATAATAGTATAATTAATATATAATTCATATATTAAGTATATATAATATAATATATTGAGCCGGAGAAGTAACGAAACTTTGCAGATGAACTATATTAAATCCATTTTATGGTAGCGCTTTTCATTTTGCGATTCCAATGATCAGAGAACAATATCACCAGGCAAATATATTTAAATAAAACACTATTATTAACATATTCATATACACTGATTTAAAGTACACACCACCCATTAGACACACGTTATCAGACATCCTATATACTCATATCCTAGTGTGGGGGGAGAAAGAATTCCCAAATAGTAGAGATGTTTCGCTGGTGTCAGTTAGAAGTCGATAAGGTGTCGGTGGATAAGTTGAGTAAATTTTGGAGCCTGCCTATACGCAATTATTTATATGCAGGTAAATGCTAAATGCAAGGCTATGGGAAGAAGGTGTTGATGTCTGATAACAACGGACTATCTAGACTTTCAGAGTCGTATATTGTATGAATCATATGATGGTACATAGGAATGTCAAGGTCACGGAATATAGCATGTTGTGCAGTTGTGAGTAAGTACGCACCATGTAAGAGTTGATGGATGTATATTAGAAAGGGCAATTTTGATTTGCTCGAGTAAAAGAAAAAATGAAAGGAAAAGGTGAAATTAAGATGGTGTGATGTTGAAATGTTGGTGCGTGCTGGTGTGAGAAGACGCAATGAGAAGGAACAGAAGGATTTGCAATTTTGTAGGAAGTGGACTGTGGTATTGGAAGCTATGGGTATGAGTTTGTATTGTGTGAGTCTAGAATATTCCTTAAAAATGGTTTATCTAAGTTTGAAAGGTTCAACGGTTACTGTGGAGCTGATGGTATATATGTAGATACGTATTGGTCTATTGAAGGGTAAACGTTGAATGAGAAGTAGTATATATATATTTTTGGAGGAATCTCATTCAGATGTTCTGGATGGGGTGTGAGTAGGTAATTTTAGATTGATAGTGTTTGAGGGGACGTAGATTGGTTGGATATATAGTGTTATCAAATAAAAATAGGGTATGGTATATCAAGGTGGTTATTTTGAGTGAGGGGTGTGGTGAGTGGAATGATAAATATGAGATAATATGGATAGGTATAAAGTGTGAATGAATTTATTCTGTGAAGAGAGAGGTTATATATTTAATGATTAAGTAAAATGAACTTTTTTAAAGCACGATAGAAGTTATCTCGATAAAGTAATAGTTCTGAAGAGGTTATGTTTGGAGTAGATAGATGGTTATCGGAGTGATTTTAGGTAAAGTATGATTGAGAACTTTAAGTGCTCTGGTTGTGTGTGTTGATTGTTAATGTGTTGGCTTTAAATCGTTAGGGAGAGGAGTTGATTATGGAGGGAATGGGATTATCGGATATTCATGTTGTTCTATGTGTTGTTCTATGAACAATTAAGTTAGTGGGGGTTGGATGGAGAGAAAGGGATACGAAGGAAGTAGGTAAAATTAAGATGAGAAGTTAAGATGTGATGATAATAAGGATAAGTAATGTAGAGCGCTCGCCCTAGTAAACGGTTGACACTGTGAAAAGTTGAATAACTAGTGTGAGCCAATATGTGAGGGGGGAAAATTGGAAGAAGCAGTTAGCTAGTAGTGACAAAGGAAGATGAAACGAGTATTTGAAAAAGTAGGAGTAAGATTTTTAATTATCAGGATGGTGGAATGAAGAGGTGATAAAAGAGGTTAAAGGTAAAAACGCAAGAGTTGGTTGAATGCACTAAAAGCAAATGATAAAGATCTCAAGAAGAAAGATGCCTTGGAATTCATCACTTATTAAGGGAAAGTAAAAAGCGCATATTATACTCAATAGGTGCTATACTGTAGTTGACGTGAGAGATTCAACTTGAACATGGTGTAATGTTGGAGAGGGATTAGTGGATGAAATGAATTGATGTGGATGAAAGTTAGGCAGAGGAATAGGGAAGGGTTGTGTGGGGGGAAAGGTAATAGGCGAAAGGTTCAATAGATGTAGAATGAGGGGAAATACTGCTTAAGCAAAAATAAGAACTCAGGGATTGTTATAGATTTTTGGTATACATGTGATGGACAACTGAGATATGGAGGGGCAAGTGTAAGATAGGCAGAAGCGGAATTATGAAAATTCATGGAAAAAGGGTTCGTAGTGCTCAGAACGATTATTAAGCCAGTAAAGTAGATTCACAGCAAGTAAGTGTGTCTAAGTGGCACAATAAGAGATGTTGAAAGTGGATACTTATTTGTGCAATGTGTGCATTTATTTTTAAACGAATATATGTAAATTAGTTTTAGGATATAATAAGTGTTTTGTCGAGGAGTGTGTATTGTAAGAAGGTTGTTTATGTAATAAATGTTAAGATAGAGAGGTTAGAATAATAGGGGATAATATAAAATAAGAGTAGGAAGTTTGAATGCTTATTTAGTGAGCAATTCTGTGGGAGATAAAGATGTAAAAAAATTGAGGAGAAAAAAAAATGATGACAGTGGGTATAAATGACTGTATTAAGAGAGTTTAGTTAGTCGAACAATGATCAAGGAGGGGGCGCAAAAGTATTTGGTGTAAATATGTGATCTGGATTTGGAAGTTGTGGTAACGAAGCGTTTATATTGGCAAATATTGGAATAATTTTTATATACAAGTATGTTGAAGTCGTCAATGCTTAGGAAGAGGGATAATGAGGAAAATATTTTTTGTTGATATATTAGGGTAAAGTGAGAAATAGGGAATGGAATGTCAGAATTACAGAAGAATAGTTTTATTGAGTGTTGTAATCGGGAAGGTAACATTCTTTAGTGTTATTTTTTAATTTGGTTTCGTAGTGTGACGGTGCGCGCGAGGTGACTGAGGGAACTGATTGGTGAAGAACAGGTGAGTTTATAGGATGTGGTAACGAGGATGAATGATTGTTGATCAGACTAGGAATTTTAATTTGAAAACAAGTGAATTGAGAAAATATGAGGGAGAAGAAGAATATTAATATATTTAGTTTAATGGATTTTGCAATAGGCGTATGACTAGAGTTATAGGTGATGGCTGTGTATGAGAGGTGGTGTTGAAGGTGATATAAGGTACAGATGGTAGTATGGAGTCGGTATAAGGGCTTCTGAGTAGGAATTTAAAGTATGTATGACGATTTAGTGAAGTGTGTGTAAGAATAATGTGTGTTCAATGGGTGATAGTGGTTTTGAGGATTTGAATACGAGGGTAGATGAGGCTTGTGTTATGTACTCCTTAGAGTTAATGTGCAATTTGTAATATGGCATTGGGGTTTATGAAAGAATTGGTGAGTATGAGGTGAATGGCAAATGTAGGATAAGGTAATTGGTGTTGATTGGTGATGAACTGCGAATTTTTGTGTGGAGAGTGAGCTCATTGATCTATTATATGTGTAGGATGGTTTTGGTTCTGTTGTCGGAATCTGAAGGAAAGATTTAGAGTAGGATTTGATTCATAGAAGAGTATGTTTAGGCATCAGCAGTAGAGTGAAGTGTAAGGAGGGGACTTTGAAACGTAAACTGTGGATAAAGAGAAGAAAAGGTAATGGATTGTGAGATGTATGGACATCTCAGTGTGTAGAAGTTATGTTAGATGGCTGAGCGATAGAAAAGTGTATAGAAGTTTAACATTATTTTAGTGGATAATCAAATAGAGAATGTAGAAGGGAATGGTGACATGCAGAAGTGTAGAGTAAAAGTTGCTTGAAATGGCAGAGCCATGGTGACTGGTAACATATATTAAAGTTCGTTTGAGTTGATATTGCAAAAAGGTAAGTTTGAGTTGTTGTGATGTCTTACATGATCGGGCATGAAGCTCTCTCAAACTTATTTAGTCTTTTAATTCTGCGTAAAAGGCATTTGATATTTAAATAATCTTTAGGGCTGAGCCAACATAAGCAAGCCATCTCCAGTATTTAATCTATTATTAATTATTTTTTTATAAATAATATAGTATATGATATACAATATAATACTTTATTCAAAAATTTAATAGTTATTAATATAAATTTGTATTAAATTTATTTTATATATTTCTATAACTTGAAATTTTTGATATAATTATTTATTCATATACTTATTTAACTATATATAAGAAGCTAGTGGTTTCACTGTCACTTTTAAGAAATTTAACAATTTTATTACACGCAGAAGTTGAAAACTGTATGGCCTTTAAGATATTTATAATAAATGAAGATAAGGTATGAGATGTAGTAACGTTTCTCGTTTTGTATCTTGAACAATATATGATATACAGGTAAATAGTTTAATATACTCACTCACTTAATTTTTAAATATCATAGTATAAACTATAACTCAATATTTAATAATAATTATATATTAATTATTAAGTAAATTAATTTATCTGTCCTATTTATTAAAATTTTTGTCATAATGAGTAAGATTAATTCTTAATAACTATACTTTATATATTATAATAAAGGTTTATAAATTATATATATATATAAAAGTATATATATTTTATATATAATTTAATAGGCCATACTGAATATTTGTTTAGTATATTTTACGCAAAGAGAGGAAACAAGAAAGAACTGAAATGTATAAAGATGAAAAACAAAAAGGAAAGTAATTCACGCCAGTCTTCTCTAAGATTCCTCAGGTGGAGAGCAAAGCAGACTTAAGAAGAAAGATTGATAATACTGGAGGAAAATTGAGAATGAGGCAATATGTTAATCAAAAACAGATGTGGTGAAGAATGAAGGTAGGTCCTACGTGAGAGAGGTGTGACACCTTGAGTCTCCAGTATTCCACACTCAGTAGCTCATATCGAGAGTAAACGCACCTCTTTTTTAACGAGTGACGAGTGTTGTGCAAAGTGGGTTGGAGATTGTGAGAGGGTCACTTGTATGCTGAGACGTCGATGAGGCCGTTGTAATAAGTTCCTATATGAAAAGAGATTGGGCATAGTATACACCGGAGAGAAAGAGGGTCAAGCCGAAATAGAAAGTATTGGACTCAGTTTTTAAGTCTCTTTAGTCTCTTAGCAATTCATCAGCCAAAAAGGAGAGTTGGACACCTGGATCCCCAATGATAGAATATATGTGATACGCCAATTAAGAGGGGCGAATAAGACTTATAATACATTGGAGGTATATGAGAGGCAGAAGAATAATAAAAGTTGCCCATCCACAACATGGGTGCAATCTGAAATATTTCTAAGTTCTCAATGAGAAATTTTAGCAACCGATTTGATATAAGGTCTCCAAGATCTTATTTATTTTGTGTATAAGTGTATTTGAAGGAGTATTAGTTTTTCACAGCGCTGAGCATTAACAGTCGTGAAGGGCGATAAGGACAAGTTGGGCAGGTGTGTTTATGAGAGAAGAATATAGTGTGGAAGAGTTGACGCTGATTTTAATATGAGTTTAAATTTGCTCATAAATAGAGCGAGTATGGGATTAGGAAATCTCGACTTTAATTATGGCAAGTTAATTGAATCGAGGAAAGAACGTATAGGACATAGAGGCAACTCTAAGCTACAATAAGTCCCGAGAGACATTTTACAAATGAGTGAAGGAATGGAGGGTTTTGACTCAGCAACATAAGAGTGAACAGAGTTAGAAGTCAGCTAAGAAGACGTTTAAAGAAAAGTAGGATAAGGTGGAATAAAAAGAACTGAGAAGCACCAAAGTAACGAAGTGGAGAAAGTCACTGTATTGCTCAATAGAAGAGACTGAATGGAACGGTATGTAACAAACCTAGACAAGAGAAGAGAAATTAGAAAGGAAGAATATTCAAAGGAATTCGAAAGTACATTAGCAAATAAGAAGTGCAAAACCTGTAGAATCATTAAAGATATGTCAAGTAGCTAAGAGACACAGGACTTCCCATAGTCCCAAATGGCAGAAGACCAGAATATTTAATAGACTAATGAAAATTAATTATCATTATATATATATATATTATATATATAATAGTATATATAGTTAAATTAATATATTAGTCACTGCAATAGTATAGTTTAATAATAAGAAATATTGTAATCTAATATCATATAATATTTATAATTATAGTCGATGCTGATAGACTTATATCTTATGGAGAAGTTAGGAGATCCAACAGCATATAAACAGCATTAGGTAACAGTCTAAAGATGACAAGAGATTACGATCGAACAATCCTAAGAGTTTATTGCCTGAACAAATTATATATAGTATTACCTCAATTGAAAGGCACTAAATATATATAAAACAATATTTGTCTCCATTTGAAATTAAAATACATTGGGTATTAAATCTCTAAATATTTAGGAACAGGGATCTGTGTTATATCTGAAAAGAATAAAAATATGTTATAACTTTAGAAATAATGGCATCGTGCATTTTATAACATCATTAGGTATGATTGCTTGTAAATATAATAGTAAACGACATATAAATTAAGAGTAATTAATATAATACAGTAATTAAGAAAAGAATGGTAATTGTGGTGGAGTATAAGATTTTTATAAAATCCTACATTTACCTTATCCCTATAACCGTAGTATATTTAGAATAATATATTCATGGCGGTGTTGAAGGTGGATAGATGATATCGAACGTTGACGGAGTCTGTAAAGTAAAGTATGGACGGATTTAAAAGATATCCTTCAAAAGAGGTCCACAGTGAAGATTGCAACGAATAAAAAAAAATCTAATATGTAAAGAACTTATATGTTAATGTGTTTCCTCATTCCAGGGGAGCCGAGGGGCGGCTGATGGATATATATATATTTATATTTATATATCTATAATTTATATATAAATATATTATATATAATTATATATATTATTATATTATATTATATATATATTATATATATATATATATTATAATATTTATATATATTAATTATATATATATATTATATATATATATATCAATATATATTATATATATATATATATAATTTTAAATATTTATTTTTAATAACGCTATTTCATGTGAATAGTAGGAGAGAAGGCTGAGAACGGTAGTAAAGCCCAGAGAAAAAAACAATAGTTTTAGCCATAAATCCTAGCGTGCTAGCGTAAATTAAGTGTAGGCTGATCGTGTCTTGTTGGAGTAGCGGCTTGAACAAGTACAAGTATGCACGTCCGTTCCATATGATCGAAATTCCGGACTGACCCACAGCGGATTGTAAGGGGTGGTAATGGTGTGTTATATTGTTCTTGTAGGTTTGTGTTTTTAAGGGTTGTTTAAAAAATGTGGATCATTTCAAGACAAATTTACAATATCTCGTCGCTCGTACATAGATATTTGTCCAAATATCGGGGTTAAAAATGTGCGCGCGCAAGCACATCTACATGGACACTAAGAACTATTTTCGAAACAGATTCTTAAGATCCTACTATTAAATTCGTTGGAGTTCTAGGGATATGGTTATCTATACTATTATTTCTTATGCCAAGAAAGGGTGGGTATTAAGCCTCTTGCCAGAAGGGTGGTGGAGAAGGCAATATATTTCTTTGATTTTAATTTAAGAGTATTTAAAAGACGACACAGAACTGAGTCAGTATTTAGACGAGTTGTATTCCTGTGGTCGCTGTGAGGACCAGGGTAAAACTTGAGAATGAATAAATGTGATATAGTAATGTTTGATGAATACATGGATGATTGCGACATAGTCGCACTTCTTTTGTTAACAACAGTACCAAAAGTAGGATGATGATGGTATTCATTGCCAAAAAGTAGAAATTAGAATGATAACCAGTCATATGGGAAATAAAGCTAAGATTTAATAAAAGCTTGGAATGCTATGAATGAAGGTGCTGTTTCACATCAGTTTCCAGTATTTTTAATTCCCGCAAAATCTGAGTTCCATATTGGCCTGTTATTGGTAAATTATATTACCACGATTATTAATTAGTTCATTTACTATTTTTCGTTTTTTTCGAGTAAAGGCGGTAGAAAATGGTTATATTTGTCTATGCGCCTCATATAGATATAAGCATTCAGATAGGCACTGGAACAAAGTATTCCCCCTATCAAATATTGGACTCACTTCAAATCCACTTGGATACCCGGGGTCATAGTGTTTGTTATTTTGTGCAGTGCCGAAAATTGTAGTTCTTTGCCAAACCTTGTGTTGGTATTGTAATATCAAATTTGCATCTAGTTCGTCAGAATTGGAAATTTGGTAATGAATTCAGAGAATATGTGGTTTGGCCCGAAGGTGAGCGGAAGAAAATTAACAAGGTTGGCATTGATATAGGCTGGAAGGAATTTGTTAGGGGGGGTTTTGTATTGTGTGTGCTGCACTGCATAGGTGCATTAGTAATCATACTGTGAATAGGAAATCATTAAAGGGTTTGTGGGACACGATTGAAACAGAGGAAGAGTTTATATAGGTTCTCATGAAGATTCAGACATAAGGTTAGGAGATATGGGAGGAGACATTGAAAGACAATCGAAGATTCTATGATAAATCGTAATCTAGATTAGAATTTGAAAGAAGGATTTCCGTGATAGGAATAGTAGAAGCATGAAGTAGATGGAAGAGTCATGAATTTGAATCAAGTACAAAGTTAATTGGAGAAGAAGCGTGTGCCGATGACAATATACGATTTTGTAGAAGTAAAAGTAGAATGTTAAGAAGTACGATATACAGAGGTTTAATGAGGGCCTGATAAATTGGGACAAATTGTGTCCCATGTAAGGTTTTAGGAGTGATAAAATGGGACAAATTATGTCCCGCCTAGGGTTTTATGAGGGGTCGAAAATAGCGATGTCCAACAAAATTTGGGACATTTGTCACGTGTCCTAAAGCATATTCTGATTAAAATATCTTTGTAATGTACCGAAGATTTAGATAAACCAAAAAAAAAAAAAGTAAACCTACTTTAAAATTTTAATTTTTATCAATAAAATCCGTTTTTATGTGCCATTAAGCATACGAGATTATATTACTTCCGTTTCCTGCAAAACTATTCCCTAAATGTTGCAAAACAAATAAATAATTTAGACTCTTCAAACAAGCATATTTTCCTATTCATTAAACTGCTTTTAGCCATGCCTACAACTTTCGTATAAACTGCATTTGACTGTATAACGAGGTTATAAATTTTTAGGTTTCGCATTATTTTTGTAATTAATGGTGCCATTACTAGAGGAAGTTTTATAAAAACTTATTACAATTTTTAATCTAAATGACAGTGTCTGTACTTTAGCATCAACAGATAACAGACCGTGTCTGTAGTGCAAATTCTGTAATTTAAAATATTTTTTAAAGGTTTGCTTTAAATATGAACAACAACAACAAAAACAACAAAAACTTGAAGGTTGATTTCATGCATCCTCACATAAATGGATTCCCGCACTAGCATTCTTAACTTCACCTAACAAAAACACTTTCGGCCATTGGAATTTAGATCTTATTCGAGGAATAATTAGTCACATACAAAATTAAAAATATCAACACAGTTAAAAAAAAAAAAAAAGTACAATCAAGTTATGGTCACAAAACCAACGGGGAAAATTGAACATTAGTGACGATCCAATAAACAAATAAGGGGAACGTTCGATCAATCGACGAGGAAGGTTGAAATTTAAGAAACTGAAGTCCCCATTTTTAACACTTACAATAAATGACATGACCACAAGGCATCAACCTGTCTTTACGATCACTTTCTAAACAAATGTAATGCACAGGTATAGGATTACACCATTCCTCTCAAATTCCACACAACCTTTAAAGAAATAAGCCCCATCCCTATATTCCATAACAAAACCAAAAATGAAATTACCTCAATCCACGAAATCACGGACCAAGAACCCCAATTATAAGCAGCTGGGCTGTGGAAAAAAGTCTTGAGGTAACATGAAAAATATTTAACTTGTAACAAGGGGGCCGAACATGCCCTTGAACCAAAAGACCTTTTTATTTGGAGTGTGTCAAAATTCAAGTAATTAATAAAAAAAAGTTGGGAACCTCCATCTACTACGGCTCCAAACCATTGTTGAATGGTTCCTTTAAAGAAAAAAGGTACCCATAGACCCAATTTATAATCCAACAAGTGTATTAACGAACCAGGGTTGTGTTGGGACGGGTTTTAATTCCGACTAATGTTCCGCTCTGCCCACCGCAACTCTGCAACACCCCAAGGCAGCGTAACAATTAATTCTTAAATGTAAATTGTTATGTTATCAATAAATTTTAGTACCTAATCAGTTAATATTTCTAATTACTTAAAAAAAATAATAAAAATAATCAATCAAATTAATGAAAACAGCCTGTATATAAAGCTCTACTTTAAAAAAATAAAAATAATAATAATAATAATAATAATAATAATAATAATAATAATAATAATAATAATAATAATAATAATAATAATAATAATAATAAATAATAATATATCAATACATAATAATAATAATAATAATACATAATAATAATAATAATAATAATAATAATAATAATAATAATAATAATAAATAATAATAAATGTGTAATTTCAAAAGCTTTCTAAACATTTAAATGTGAGTATTTTTCTCTAATATAAAGACGGCTATACACATGCGGTATTTGCCGAAAGTTTTATCGAACTTTATGAAAGACAAATAATTAAAAATATATTCAAACAACGCGGGTGTGGAAGGGTAATTTTTGACGAATGTTCGTCATTCGGGCTTGATTTGCCATAAGCAAAATGTTTCCTATCGCTTGTTGGTTCAATAACACATCAAAGAATAATTCAGTTTAAAAGGTTCGCTGAAAAGTTCGGCAAATAGCGGATGTGTGTTGCCAGCCGACATAGGGTTCAGCAAGTTTTTGTGATGCTGATCACCGGAAAGCTCCAGCTATGATCACGGGAAGCTTATGCTCAGGATGAAATGAATAATGAATTGGTATGTGGCATGACATGGACACTCACTGGTCAAGGGTGTGTGGTACTGGGTCTCTCCTAGACAACTAAACCCCTATTCGAACCTATTCATCATACTGAATCGAATTTGGTTTACCATTACTCAAACTCTCCCAAGTAAAAGACTATATATATATAACGATTGGTCCTAATTTTACCCATCATACAACGTGGGTATAAAATACTCTCTACCCTTGAGCCCAACCCTCCCCCCCCTCCAAAAATAAAAACTATTTGACCACAAAATGAAATTCCTTTCAATAATAATAATAATGATAATAACAACAGCAAATGGTTCTCATTAAGAAAGGATTTTGTGTCTGATCCGGAAATGCATTGCTGTTCGCCAGCGACGCCCCTTCATATGCCGTTAATGGCGATTCTCAGAAACAACTCCACAAGAGTTATAGAGTTATGACCCATTCCGGTATGTTAAGATCTTCCACTTCAAACTATGTCCGGCCAACCTACACACACACACACACACACATATATATATATATATATATATAGTATACATTTAGTATTTACCTTGGTGTGCAATATGTCTATCATACTACTTATATATATATACTTGTATATATATATATATACTATATAATATATAAATATATAATATATATTATATATATATATATATACATTCATATATATATATATATAAATATATCTATATTATTACGTATATATATATATATATACTATATAGCTATATAAGTTAATATATATGTTTTAAGCAGTATATATTGAATACCTAGATAATAGTTTGAATACTTACATATAACTATATTATATATATGCATATATATAGCTCAGCTATAAATATATATATAGTATATATAAATATATATATAATAGTATCTATTATATAAGGCTATACTATAAATAAAATTAGAGTACTCAGATCTTATACAGTATATATATATATATATATTATATAATATATATATATATTATATATATTATATATATAGTAAGAGTGTATATTATACTATATATTATATTATATAATAATAGTATATATATACTTATAATACTATTTTATACGCATATATATATAATATATATATCTTACTATAT